>PVKC010013629.1:0-22771 GCA_004027635.1 Crocidura indochinensis | reverse complement strand
ATCTGAAAATAAATTTAGATACATAAAACAAGCATCAGAGAGCAGTTACTGTAGATTTATTTCAAGCTTCCTTTCCTGTTTATATATAACATTTCTGATTTGTTTGTCAAAATTAATGCACTAGCTTTACATAAATGCTATTGATTAAATTATTGGTTAAATCAAGGTTACATTAAACTTGATTAATCACAATCAGTTTTCTTTAGAGTTGGTTTCTTCTCTTTTAAAAACTAATCCCAGATCACACATTGTTGGTTCTAATTCCTCTTACTCTATTTCAATCAAGATACTTTATCAGTATGCCCCAGGTCTTTCTTAATGATGCCAGGAAATATTGTGTTCAAATGGATATCTCAGTCCTCTGTAACTATAAATCTTGGTTTTTATTCTAGAATAGAGGCTTTTGGTGGGGGGGCACACCAGGTGATGCTTCGGTATTACTACTGGCTATGAGCTCAGAAATTGCTCCTGTCTTGGGAGCATATCGAACAACATATGGGACACAATTTGAGACACCAAGGATTGAAACGAGCTCCCTCCTTGGTCAGCCATATGCAAGGCAAACACCTTACAGCTGCAATACCGCTCCAGACCCTAAAATAAAGACTTTATGTTTCCAGATGTTCTGCTCAGTAATGGTTGTTGTAATCAGCCCTCTGTATTTGGTGATCTTAATGTTTGGACTCCTCAAAGGATGGAGTGTCTTCAGATCTCATTATGTGAGGAGGTAGAAAATGTGCCCTAAGATCAAGTTGTTGCTGTTTCCTCATTGATATGATGTCGTATGAACTTACCCTGGGCAAATTGGTAACAGATTAACATTAGAGACTTCTCCAGAAAGGTTTTCACCTCATGGTGCTGTTTTAATGAGCATTGTCAGTTCTAAGGGTTTGTCAGTTCTAGGGTTCAGGGTTAGACAGCTGATGTTCAATCACAAGAGGTCTAAGTCAAGTTTCCATGGCATATGTTCAGGTTAGAAGGCACCCTTGCGAAAATTGAAAAAGTCTTCTTTAAGAAAATATTCACTGGGCCCGGGAGATAGCATGGAGGTAAGGCGTTTGCCTTTCATACAAAAGGTCATCGGTTTGAATCCCGGTGCCCCATATGGTCCCCCGTGCCTGCCAGGTGCAATTTCTGAGCATGGAGCCAGGAGTAACCCCTGAGCACAGCCGGGTGTGACCCAAAAAGACCAAAAAAAAAAACAAACAAACAAACAAAAAAAAAACAAAAGAAAATATTCACTAACAGACACACCAAACTTATAAAAAAACATGACATTAAATCCTATGACAATCATTTCTTTTAATGTCAATGGACAAAATTCAGTTAAGCGACACAGGTAGAGAAATGGATAAAAAATAATGAATCCAACCTTCTGTTGCCTACAAGAAACACACCTGAATAGTCAGAACAAACATAGACTCAAAGTCAAAGGCTGGAGGAAAATCAGCCAAAAAAAATCTGGAGTGGCCATTTTAATAACAGATGACACAAATTTTAGACACAGAAAATTTGTAAGGGACAAAGATGAACACATCGTACTAATCAAGGGATATGTGCAGCAGGAAAAAAATCACACTACTAAATCTATACGCACCCAATGAGAGACCAGCAAGATAGCTAATAAAATTATTGGTAACTTTGAAAGAAGACATCAATAATAACACAATAATTGTGGGAGACCTCAACAGGGCTTGGTCAACACTTGATAGGTCAACCAGATGGAAACCAAACAAAAATATACTAGCCCTGAAAAGAGAAATGAAAGAAAGGGATAATAGATATATAGTACACTCCATCCCCAGAAATCTGGATACATATTTTTCTCCAATGTATATGAGTCATTCTCCAGAATAGGCCACATGCTGACACATAGAGCATACCTCCATAAAATAAAGAGGATAGAAATTTTGCAGTCTAACTTCGTTGACCACAAACTCTGAAATTATATGTGAACTACAAAGGCACACAGAAGAAAAACTTTAACACCTGGAAATTAAATAGCCTGCTACTGAACAACCAGTGGGTCCAAGATAAAATCAAAGAGGAAATCAAAACTGAAAACAAGTGACAATGAAGACACAAACTATCAGAATCTATGGGATACAGCAAAAGTGGTACTGAGAGGAAAATTTATAGCTTTGCAAGCACACACCAGGAAAGAAGAAGAGGCATAACTGAATAGTTTAATGACACAGCTTATAAAATTAGAAAGTTATCAACAAAAGGAACCAAAAATAAGAGAGACAGAAGGAAATAACAACAGAAATCAATGAAGTGGAAACCCAAAAAACAATCTGAAAGGTCAACAAAAGCAGATGTTGGTTCTTTTAAAAAATAAACAAGATTGACAGACCACTGGCAAATCTCACAAAGAGAGAGAGAATTAGAATCAATTAGAATCAAAAAGGGGGAGATCACTACAAATATTGCAGACATTCAAAGGATAATAAGAGACTACTTTGAGTAACTCTATGACACTATACATCAGATTCCGGAAAAAATGGATAAACTCATAGACTCTTATAACCTTCCATGGTTGAATAAGGAGAAGGTAGCCTATCTAAATATGCCCATCACTATAGAGGAAACTGTATAGATTAAAAGTGTAATCAGATGCCTGCTCCAAAACAAAAGTCTTGGCACAGATGTATTCACTAATGAATTCTTTCAACCTTTCAAGAGAAACTACTACTAATCCTGGCCAGGCTCTTTCATGAATTTGTAAAAACAGGAATACTTCCAAATAGCTTTTATGAAGTCAATATCAGACAGAAGTTTTTTTAGATGCTGACAAAAAACGAAAATTATAGACCAATATCCCTGATGAACACAGATGCAAAGATTCTCAACAAAATCCTGGCAAATAGGATGCAAGTCTCATCAAAAAGATCATTCACTATGATCAAGTAGTTTTCATCCCAGGAATGCAAGGATGGTTTAACATCAGTAAATCTATCAACAAAATACATAACATCAACATCAAGAAAAATAAAAATCACATGATCATATCAGTCAATGCAGAGAAAGCATTTGATAAGGTCCAACACCCAATCGTGATAAAACTCGCAGCAAGATGGGAATGAAAGGAACTTTCTCAATATAGTTAAGTCTATCTACAGCAAGCCAATGACAAATATTATTCTCAATAGAGAAAAATTAACCGCCTTTCCTCTAAACTCTGGTACAAGACAGGCTGTCCTCTTTCATCACTGCTATTCAACATATTACTGGAAGTACTTGTTATAGTGATTAGGCAAGAGAAAGATAGCAAGAGAATCCAAATAGGAAAGGAAGAAGTCAAGCTCTCATTGTTTGTAGTTGCCATGATACTAAGAAAGCCCTAAAGACTACCCAATACTTCTAGAAAAAATAGATTCATTTAGCAATGTGGCAGACCACAAAATTAACACATAAAAATCAATGACCTATTTATACACCAATAATTATAGGGAAGTAATGGACATTAAAAAAAAACCTATTTACATTTGTGTCACACAAACTCAAATAGCTTTGAGTCAATTGACCAAAGACGTGAAGGATCTATACAAAAAAACCCATAAAACCCTACTCCAAAAATTAAGAGAGGACACAGTAAAATGGAAACAACACGCTGCTCATAGATTGGCAGGATTAACATCTTTAAGATGACAATACTCACCAAAGCATTGTAGAGATTTAACATGATCCCTCTAAAGATACCCATGACAGTTTTCAAAGAAGTGGATTAAACACTTTTGAATTCATTTGGAACAGTAAATACACTCGAGTTGCTAAAAAAAAAATAATCCCTGGAAAAGAAATGTGGGAGGCATTACTTTCCCCACCTTAAAATTTACTACAAACAAATAATTATCAAAACAGCATGGCATTGAAATAAAGAAAGACAGTCAGATTAGAGGAATAGGATTGAATACTCATATAATGTTCCCCAGACATAAAATGATCTAATTTTTTATAAAGAAGCTAGAAATCCGAAACCAAGCAAGGAAAGCCTCTTCAACAAGTGGTGTTGACACAACTGGTTAGCCACTTTCAAAAAAAGTGAACCCCAGCTAACATCATGTACAAAGATAAAATACAAGTGGATTAAAGACCTTGATATCAGATCTGAATCCATAAGGTACATAGAACAACACGTACGTCAAACACTCCAATGCATTCAGACTAAAAACATCTTTAAAAATGAAAGAGCACTCTGCAAAAATGTGTAAGCATTACAAGCATTACAATGGCTTAATTAAGATTAAGATGAATTAATTAATTACAAATTAATTAATTTGAAATATATATAAGTATGTATAAAGTTAGGTAAAAGCATGTTTCGAATATAGTAATTAGGCCTAGCAGTAACTTGTAATGTTTAATCCATTGTAATGCTTGTAATGTTTAACTATTAATGCTTAATCCATAATGTTGTATAAGCAATGGATGTTGCCCTTGGAGAAGAATGCTGTTACTACGCTGACTACACTGGAATAATCCAGAGACAACTTGGCACAGATCGGGGAAGGGTTATAAAGACAAGGGGTGCGAGAGAAGAGAGGAGCCAACAGAATGTTCCTGGCAAAATATTAATGACAAAAGACAATCGAACCAATTAGTCAAACCTTCGGCCAAATGAGTACCTTGCATCAGCAATGCTAGAAGAATGTGATAACGAAGTTACACAAAAATTCCTTGGAGCCCCCCACCCCCAGAACCCTGTGCCATATTTGGAGAAGAAAGCTAAATTGAACTATTGATTGGACATTGCCTTCCCCCCTACCCTATAGCTCAAACCCTAGCAACGCTAGAAGAATGTGATACTCAAAAAATCCCCTTGGAAACCCCCCTGGAATCCTGAGCCATATTTGGAGAAGATTGGACATTGCCATTCCCCCTACCCTATAGCCTAAATCCTATAAAAACCCTCTTGCTTTGCTGTTCATGGCTCTGATCCTCTGTCTTTTAACATGATCCACAGCCCTGACTAGTCAGCACAAATAAATCTGCCCTTGCTAATTGCGTTCTTGGAGTTGTCATGGTCTCGAATTGAGTGGTGAACCAACACAGGCTCTTTCATAAGGAAGGGAAGGGAAAGGCAGTTAAGGGAATAAGGTAAAGGAAAGTGAGGGGAGGGAAGGAAAATCGAGTGTAAGGAAGGGAGAAAAGAAAATGATAGGGAAGAGAAGGTGAGGAAAGGAGAAGAGAAAGGGTTGGGAAAAGGGCAGGAAAGAATCAGAAAAAAAAGGGGAGGAATAAAAAGAAAGGGGTGGGTAAATGATAGGAGAAAAGGTAATTCTAAGGAAAGGGAGGGACAGGGTTACAAAATGAAAGGAATGAAAGGGTGAGGAAAGGAAGATGAGGGGAGAGATTCAAATGGCTGGGAATGAATGGGAGGAACAACCAGGGAATGAAAAGAAAAGAAGGAAAAGGAGTAAAGTAAAATGGAGATGTAAGGAAAGGGAGAGGAGAGAAATGGAAGATAAGGGGAAGGAAAGTAAGAGGTGGGAGGAAAGGAAAAGCAATGGAAGGGAAAATCATTGGAAGGAAATGGAGCAGGGGGAGGGACATGGAAGGGAGGAAAGGAAAGGGGGAAAGAGAATGGGAGGGAAATGAAGAAAGTGAGAAGGAAGGTAAGGAGAAAGGGAAGAGAAAGGAAAAGAAAGAATAAGAAAAAGGTAGGGAAAAGGGCAGGTGATGGAAAGGTGGGAGGTAAGGGAATGGATGCAAAGAAGGGAGCAGAATAGAAGAGAATGAAAAATAATTGAAGGCAAAGGAATTGGAGTGAAAGAAAGGAAGGGAAGGGAAAGGTTAGAAAACAGATAAGGAGGGGAAGGAAAGGGAAGGAGAAGGGAATAAAGTAGAGAAGAAAATAAAAAGGAGCAAAGGTAAGTACGAGAGGAGAGATAACGTTAGGGAAGAGAAAGGAAACATGTAAAAGAAAAAAAGGGACATAAAGACAGTATATATTTAAAACAATTCCACTGCCAGGAATGAACCAGGGCCAGAATAAGGAGTCAAAGTTAGTATGAACCAGAGCTACCAGTAAGCCTTGATTACAACTATGTTTCCAACAACTGAAGGAACACATCTACAGGAACTATTTAGAGATATTAAATTGAAATTTTTGTGACCCCTTTTTAAGTAAGAGTTTTATTTAGAACCGTGCAATAAAGATAAGATAGGGAGAAGAGATATCCCATAAAGATTTTAGAAATAGGATATAGATAACTCCAAAATGGAATATACTGATATTATGTTCTTTTATTTATAAGGATCTCATAATTGAAGGGAGGATGAGGGGAAATTGCCTTATATATTCTATCAATATTTAATGCCTAACATGAATCATGTGAACAACTTATATTATTTTACTTACTTTCTAGAGTTCATAGTGTTTTGCTAATACAAAATGGCTTTTATGCGACTGTGCTTCAATTACAGTTAATTTTCTGAATCTAGATTTTTGGTTCAGATTTTCCTCTACCATGATCCTATTTGTAAATATCAACTATTTATTATCCACTGGCAAGTAGAATTAATTTCAACTTTTTAATGAGTTTTCCTTTTTAATAAAGTAACTTAAACAGACTA
Organism: Crocidura indochinensis; assembly: GCA_004027635.1. Classification (NCBI taxonomy): domain Eukaryota; kingdom Metazoa; phylum Chordata; class Mammalia; order Eulipotyphla; family Soricidae; genus Crocidura; species Crocidura indochinensis. The sequence continues at coordinate 16,192 of PVKC010013629.1, read as the reverse complement.
TAGTCAAAATCTTAATCGTCACCCTGTTTTCTTTTCTTTTTTTTTCTTTTTTTTTTTTTTTTTTGGTTTTTGGACCACACCCAGTGACGCTCAGGGGTTACTCCTGGCTATGCGCTCAGAAGTCGCTCCTGGCTTGGGGGACCATATGGGAAACCGGGGATCGAACCGCGGTCCATCCTAGACTAGCGCAGGCAAGGCAGGCACCTTACCTCTAGCGCCACCGCCCGACTCCCATACACCCTGTTTTCTTTAAAGAAACACTTCTTTATTGTCAACTGTACGAGGGAATGTAGAAAGCTAAAAGAGGTTATTTTATTCCAGTTTAGAATGTATTGTTCTTTCTGTTATCTTCTTTCCTTATTATTAATATGCAAAGCAATTTTGAGTTTTGAATAATTTTTTTTGTCTATCCTTAGCTTACATGTTGTTTTTATTTACATATTTTGAGGGTTCTGAGGGCCACACCCAGCAGCACTCAGAGGTTATTCCTGGCTTTATTCTCAGAAATCACTCCTGGAAGGCTCGTGGACCATATTGGATGCCTGGTATTAAACCCAGGTCAGTCCCTGGTCAGCGGAGTGCATAGCAAATGTTCGACAACTATGCTATCCCTCTGGATACATGTTTTAGAAGATAGGATACATTATTGCAAAATAGTGGGGAGATATATTTTTACTAAATATAAAAATAGCAATCCTGTTAAATTTAGATATTTATGGGCATTTTAGATGGAAAATTATCTTTCCAATTTAGGTTATATACTGCTGAAACGAGTGTGAAAATTTATATTTTCATTTGAACTAACTACAAAAGCATAGGTTAAAATATATGTAAGTATGGGCTGGAGCAGTGGTGCAGGCAGTAGGGCATTTGCTTTGCACACATTAACCTAGGACGGACCATGGTTGGATCACCTGGTGTCCCATATGGTTCTCCAAGCATCACTGGGTGTGCCCCCCCCACAAAAAAATAAAAAATAATAATATATATGTAATTATAAATAGAATAGCAGATAAAAAACTGATTATAGGGACCGGGTTGTGGTGCTGGAGGTAAGGTGCCTGCCTTGCCTGCACTAGCCTAGGATGGACTGCGGTATGATCCCCTGGTTTCCCTTATGGTCCCCCAAGTCAGGAGCAACTTCTGAGCGCATAGCCAGGAGTAACCCCTGAGTGTCAACGAGTGTGGCCCAAAAACCAAAAAAAAAAAAACCTGATTATAGCATAAAAGAATTGAAATTAAAAAAATTATTTTGTCTTACTTAACTTTCTTAGATTTATTGAATAAGTAAAATGTATAAGTAATGTATTTAAGCTTGTAACAAAGAAACAAATGGTAGAATTAAAAATCATGATTCCAATCTTGCTCTTACTTTAAAAATAGAATTTCAGGTGAAGCATAGTCATTACAGTACCTCATCATTAATGTGTTCAATATTATCCATGTGAAAATATTTACAGATCATAAATGTACTTTCCTATTAGTTTTACTGCATATATGTCTGCACTTTAGAATTTACAATTATTGACATATATAATTATAATTTTTTAAAACAATCTTTTAGCAGGATTTCAATAACTTATTCCTTAAATTTTCTACTTAGTACCATTAATTATCTCCAGGTCTTTTTATTATAGAAAAATCTGATGGAATTTTTAGTATTATTTTGTACATTTTTTTCAGTACATTAATTATCAAATATCTTTTAGGGTATTTTTTCTTCATAATTTTAATAGTATGGAAAAGTATATAGTATATATTTTATGTAGTAATAGAATGCATCTTCATATAATTTTCAAATATAAAAAATTAAATTTTATATTCTGAATCCCTGTTGGATTTTTTATCTTTTTTTATTTTATTTTTTTTATTACTTATCTTTCACAGTAATATTTTAGGTGCATAGTGATAATGAATCAGGAGTATTCCCACCACCAACGTGGTCCTCTCTCCACCTCTTTTACCAGCATACATCCCATATTCTTTTATTTACCCCCAGGCTGCTATTATAAGTGGTCCTCTCTGTATCTAGTATGTTGTAAATTGGGTATCGATTCTGTTGTTATTGGCTTTGGATTTGGTGTTTAAGTTTGGTCACTTTTTTATTTCTACTTAATATTGATATGCCTGTTTGGTCTTCAAACCCTACATTATTTTCCACTCCATTTGAGGGGTGGAACAAGATGGTTCAAGTTTTGTGGTTTTGTTTGAAGAAAGGAGAAGAAAAAACTAATAATAAAATAAAATGGGACAAAAATCATACAAGCAAAGAATGGGAGGAGTCCTTCTAGAGGCTATATCTATCAATTTAAAAGCAGAAGGGGTAAAGGAAGAGCAAATATAACAATACAAAAAATAAAATAAATAAAAGATAAAAATATATCAAACAGAAAACTCTTAAAGCACCAGAGCAATATAGACAGCATCCACACAATAAACTTGATCCTGAAAATAAAAAAGGAAAAAAAAAAAAAGAAAACAACAAACAACAATAACAAATCTAAAAAAATGATTTTTGCTACTCCTTTTTTTTCTCTTGCATAGGCACAGTAAATATTGGGGAGATTAGGAAGGGAATTCCCTTGGCCTAAAAGATACAGGGTTTCTCCACCCTTGAAGTATACTGTCATGAGAATAACTACAGGCTCCATACATGCACTTTTACTCTCCCCTAGGTTTTTCTGTGGTGTCTGGAAACTTTCTGCACTGTCTTGGGTGATAAAATCATGCCTATGTAGCTAGAGATCTTGATATTTTTACAGGTCAAAGGATGGAGCCAAGAATGAAGTCTTTCTTATGGTTCTCGGAGTTGTGATTCATCACAACTGTTAGGATAGAGTCTTTTGTAATGTTTTCAGAAGATCTGCTCAGTTGCAGTTGTTTCAGTCAGACCTCTGGAATTAGAGATCTTGGTTGTTGTACATATTGTAGGCCAAGGCCTAGCAGTGGTCCTCAATTGTATGCAGGCCACATATTGTATTTGTTCCCGTTTTGTTTCTTCACATCAAAATAAGATGTATGCAGTGTGCATAGGAATTTGTTAATAATTTTTGTTTTTACTATAGTCTGGCCATCCAATGGTCTGAGGGACAGTGAACTGGGCCCCTGTTTAAAAAGTTTGAGAACTCCTGGACTAAGGCCTAGACTAGGGACCTTCTTGTTGGCCCCAGGATAAGGTTGCCCAATTATGGTTATCAGAGTCAGTCTTCTGTAGATAACGAAATTGGCTTTTGTACAAATCAAAGAATGACATTCTTTAGATTTCATCTTACCATTTGGAGGTGAGGTAAGTCTACCTGTCTTAGACCATGTTGCTGCCATTTTCTCAATGTCAGGATGTCATATCAAAACCGGCATATGTTGGTGTCAGAGCAGTATCAGGAATGTCTCAAAGGGATATTGGTTCCTGAAGCTGTGGCGGAGAGCTATGTGGGTTCTATTTCCGTGATCTTGGGCTCAGAATTGGACGGTCGTTGTCCAATCGCCTGGATTCTAAATTGGGTCCACATGACATATGTTCAAGGTGGGAGGAGTATTGTTAAGTGTATGAGTTCTTATTCCTAGCAGATAAGAGATTGTTTCTATATGTATGATTTCCACTTCTTTAATATGCCTTTGCAAGAAGAAACAGTACTATATTCTATTGCTGGTGCATTTGGGGGTGAGAGTGTCAGGCTAAATTACCTCTGTGCCCTGGTTTTGACCTGAGCTATTATCCCAGACAAGACTTTTTCTTGTAGTTTTTTTGTATCAAGCAGAACCAATACAGGTTCTTAAGGAAGAAAAGAAAACAGAAGCAAGACCAAAAAGAAAATCTCTCTCTCGCTGTCTCTCTCTTTATATATATATGTATATATATACATATATATATATATATATGTATATATATATATACATACACTCACAAATATATAAAGGAAAAAATAAAGAAAAATATGTTTAAAAAATAAGGGAATAAAAGTGATGCAGGAGACTACCTTATCTTTTTGGATAAGCAGATTAAGAGAGAGTATTATATAGGTCTTTAACATATCAGGGAAATATAGGCTTTCCCATTCTCTTTTGAGATTTTCTTGTAGGTCATGGAATCCACGGCACATCTTGATCACACACTCTGGTCTTCTTGAGATTGAGAAAATATTTGTGGCAGAAAGGGCTCGGGTAGAGATCTTGCGCTGGATATCCTTCTGAATCTGAGTCTGGTATCAAACAACAGTTCACATTTGGGAGGGGTGAGGAGGGCCACTCAGCATGAGTGAGCAGGGGTGTTGGTTTTAGGATATATTTTTAAAAGAGTTTGTATTTTCTACTTGATTTTACTTAAACTAGCAATTTATCTATTTAATTTATATAGCCAGATTATTTCTCAATGAAAAGTGTATGATATTAAAGTGTACATGTTTTATCTTGTATTCTCAGATATATTTAAATGTTTGTTTTGGTTATATTAGCATTTCTTTTATAAATTATGCATTATAAAATTCTAATTACATTAAATATCATTTAAAGACCATTTACTCCTACTTTAACCTTTGCTTTTCTATTTCTACATTAAATTTTAGACCTTATTTCTTCTTATATTAAAATGACATCTGGCATTTATTTTTATATGATTTTTATTTTATATCAAATTTTGATAATTATCTCATTTATAGTATTTTATTTAATAAAATTATTTTTAAATACAATATTTTTAAATAAAAATATTTAAAATATTTTAAAATATTTTATAAATAGCTAGAATTTCCTCTAATATATAATGGACATATACATTTTTAAAGGAATTTTCAGGTCAAAAATAACAAAGCATATTAATAAAAAATGTTGCTTACATTTGCAGTAGAAGTACTACAGTTGCCAAATATATCTTGTTTTCCTGCACCTGGCCAAATTTACACAAATGACAGGAATTTGTAAATTATGAAGCCCTGTAAAAGGCAGCAACTTTATTAAAAATGAAAGGATCATATCACCAAAAGTACTTCATTCATTTATCTTAACAAATGTAGTTCAGTTCCCCAATTTGATAATGCTTCAGGGTAGATCAGTAAATTTCATCTAACACATTTTGTGAAATAGTTCAGTGTGGACGATAATGAAGTTTCACTCTACTTCTCAGCTAATGATTTTCTACTGACAAATAGAGGAATATTGCTGGATATGCAATGAGAATTATGGGATTTTCAAGCTATTGAAATGGCATTTAGCAATTTTGCCTTAATGGTGAAAACTATTATTATCTTTCTGGAGTAGGATACAATTTCATTACTGTAACTTTAAATGCCTGAGGTGAGATTTGAGTGTCACTATCAACAAAATGTAATATTAATAAATGAAACACATTTCAATAACAAAATATATCTATTTAGAGAAAAGTTACCTCAATAGAAAAAATAATTTTAAATGAGATATATTAAGACATTAGATGTCTTCTAATTTTTCCTTTAATATGAACATTTGTTTTTTTCCATTTCTGTGATATAGCAGTGCATAGCATTTTGTTAGAAGTTCATAAAAATAATTTAACTAAAATAAATTTGATATACATTAGAAAAAAGCGATTTTGGGATTATCTCAACATGAAACTTATTACCTGATTATGCATGTGGCTTTGTAAAATCATTATCTTTGTTACAATGAATACTTTACTGAGGAAAGAATTAAGCTGAAGAATAGCTACAGACCAAAAATATGTTGCAATAGAAAAATTATATGCAGAGTGCTGGGTCCCTTTTCTGTGGAAGAATCTGCCCTGCTGTGAGATTGCCTACTGAGAGAAGCTGAAGGAACCTATTGACTTTGCGCATTTCTCTTTTCGGATCTCCTGAAGCTCTCTCCTCAGAGGGCTAGGAAGGGCCCCAAAACTGTCTCCGGGAGTCACTCAGGATGAAAGGCCAAGAAAAATTGAGTGAGTAAATACTGGCAATCAGGAACGCTAGGCAGAGTGCTGGTTCCATTGTCTGTGAAGAATTCTGCCCTGCTGTGAGATTGCCAACTGGGAGAAGCTGAAGGGACCTGTTGGCTTTGCGTGTTTCTCCTTTTTTGTGGGGAGGGCACACCTGGCTGTGCTCAGGGGTTACTCCTCTGCTCAGAAATAGCTCCTGTCAGGCACAGGGAGACCATATGGGACACCGGGATTCGAACCAACCACCTTAGGTCCTGTATCGTCTGCTTGCAGGGCAAATACCACTGTGCTATATCTCAGACCCTGCGTGTTTCTCTTTTCTGATTCCCTGAAGCTCTCCTCAGAGGGCTAGAAAGGGTCCCCACAAAAACTGTCTCCAGGAGTCACTCAGGCCGAAAAGTCAAGAAAGACAGAGTGGGTAAAAACTGGCAATCAGGGTCGGTAGACAGAGTGCTGGCTCTATTGTCTGTGGAGTTATCTGCCCTGTTGTGAGATTGCCTACTGGAAAAGCTGAAGGAACCTGTTGACTTTGCGTGTTTCTTTTTTTCTGATCTCCCAAGCTCTCCTCAGAGGGCTAGGAAGGGCTCCCAAAAAAACTGTCTCCTGGAGGCCCCAAAAGAGCATGGCCGCTCTGCTTCAGTTCATGGCCATGCACTCTTTCTAACTAATGAACCACACCACAACACGCAGAAATAATCACAGTACAAGCATGACAATGGGGAAACCTCGCAGGCAATCACCATGCACAGAGAATGAAGATGATAGTTTTGATGACCCCCCAAAAAAAATACCAACCATCTGATTATCTCTCAGACAATGAGTTTAGAATAGAAATCTGGAAGATCCTCATGAAAATCAAAGAAAACATAGCTCTGGCTGAATAGAACACAATGACAGAAATCAGAAAACTTCAAACTGAAATAACAGATCTCAAACACACCACAGCTCAACTGAAAAACTCAGTGGACAACCTCTCTAGCAGGATAACAAATGCCTAGGACAGAATCAGTGACCTAAAAGATCAAATGCAGAACAACTCCATACAGCAGAAGAGATTGGAAAAAGAACCTTAAGACAAATGATTAGACAATGGAAAAAGTATTCAAGAAATGTGAACAGATAAAAATAGAATTTTTTTATATACTCAACAGAAACAATATAAGAATCATCGGAGTCCCAGAGGCCCAGGATGGAGATCCCCAGGAAGAAACAACAGTCAAAGACATCATCACAGAGAAACTCCCAGAGGTAAAGAATGCATGCAATCAAATCCTATAGGCCAGAAGAGTGCCAGCTAAAAGAGATCCAAAGAAAAACACCCCAAGTAAACATCCTAGTTACAATGATGAATCCCACAGATAGATATAGAATACTGAAAGTATCCATTTCAGAAAGGGAAATTACATTTAAAGGAACATCCTTAAGACTTACTGCAGACATGTCTCAAGAAATTCTCAAGGCCAAAAGACAGTGGTGGGATATTGTGACAAGACTGAATGAAATGGATGCCTCACCTAGAATACTGCATCCAGCCCAACTCATGTTCACGTTTGAAGGAAGGATACGCAGCTTCACAGATAAAGTCAGAAACTTCACAGATGCAAAATCAGCCTTAAAGGAAAAAAAATCAAAGGTCTGCTTTAAGACAAGACAGAAAACAAACACACCAAACATACATAAAGATGACATTAAATTCCATGACAATCGTCTCCCTCAATGTCAATGGACTAAATATACCAGGTAAGAGACACAGAGTGGCTAAATGGAATTAAAAAATAAATCCAATCTTCTGCTGCCTGCAAGAAACACAACAGAATAGTCAGAATAAACGTAGACTAGACTCAAAATCAAAGACTGGAGGAAAAATCATCCAAGCAAAAAACAACCTGAAAAAAGGTGGGGTGGCCATATCAGAAGACACAAACTTTATACTCAGAAAAGTTGTAAGGGACTAAGATGGACACTTCATACTAATCAAGGGATATGTGCAACAGGAATAAATCAGACTACAAAACACATATGCACCCAATGAGAGGCCAGCAAATTTTCTAATACGATTATTAACAAATTTGAAAGAAGACTTCAATAATAACACAATAATTGTGGGAGACGTCAACACACAGCCCTGTCAACACCTGATAGGTCAACCAGACTGAAACCCAACAAAAATATTCTAGCCTTGAAATGAGAAATGGAAGAGAGAAAGAGATCTAATATATATAGTATATATACATATATATACTAGAATATATATAGCATATATATACATATATATGTGTATATATATGCTATATATATATTCTAGCATATATATATATGAAATGAGAAATGAAGAAATATATATATGAAATGAGAAATGGAAGAAAGAGAGAAAGAGATCTAATATATATAGTATATATACATATATATACTAGAATATATAGCATATATATACATATATATGTGTATATATATGCTATATATATTCTAGTATATATATGTATATATACTATATATTAGATCTCTTTCTCTCTTTCTTCCATTTCTCATTTCAAGGCTAGAATATTTTTTGTTGGGTTTCAGTCTGGTTGACCTATATCAGGTGTTGACAGGGCTGTCATATATACATATATATATACATATATATACATATATATGTATATATATGCTATATATATTCTAGTATATATAGCATATGCTACATATATGCTATATATTCTATTATATATAGCATATACTATATGCTATATATATAGCATACTCCACTCCCCAAGACCTGGATACACATTGTAGTCCAGTGTACATGGGACATGTTGGCACAGGAAACATACCTCCATAAAATCAAGAGGATATAACTGTTTCAGGTTACCTTTGCAGAACAAAAGGCTCTGAAATTAGATGTGAACAATATGTAAGGCAATATGAGTAAAATAAAAATTATATTAAAAACAAACAAAAAATAACAATAAATTAAAAAACTGGAAATTAAACATCCTGCTACTGAACAACCAACCAGTGGGTCTGAGATGAAATCAAAGAGGAAATCAAAACTTTTCTGGAAACAAATGATAATGAAGACACAAACTATGAGAATCTATGGGACACAGCAAAAATGGTCCTGAGAGGAAAATTTAGAGCTTTGCAAGCACACATCAGGAAGGAAAAGGGGGCATACCTGAACAGCTTAAAGACACAGCTTATAAAAGTAGAAAATAATCAACAAAAGGAACCAAAAATAGGGAGTCAGAAGGAAATATAAAGCTGTGAGCAGAAATCAATGAAGTGGAAACCCAAAAAACAATCCGAAAGAACAAAAAAGGAGAAGTTGGTTTTTTGAAAAAATAAACAAGATTGATAGACCATTGGCAAAAATCACAAAAAATGAGAGAAAAACTTGATAACCCATATTAGAAATGAAAAGGGGAAGAGAACTATAGATATTGTAGAGATCTAAAGGGTAATAAGAGACTACTTTGAGTAACCCTATGCCACTAAACATGAGAACCTGGAAGAAAAGGATAAATTCGTGGACACTTATAACCTTCCAAGGTTGAGTAAGGAGGATGTAGTATATCTAAACACCCCCATTACTGTTGAGGAAATTAAAATGGTAATCAATTGTCTGCACAAAAATAAAAGCCCAGCCCAGATGGATTAACTAAAAATTTTTTTCAAACCTTTCAAGAGGAAATAATACCAATCCTAGCTATGCTCTTTCATAAAATTGAAAAAACAGTACACTTCCAAACAGCTTTTGTGCAGCCAACGTCACATAGATACCCAAACCAGACGGAGATGCTGCCAAAAAACAAAATTACAGACCATTATACCTGATGAACACAAATACTAAGATCCTCAGTGAAATTCTGGCAAATAGAATCCAATGCCTCATCAAGATCATTCACTATGATCAACTAGGCTTCATTCCAGGACTGCAAGGATGGTTTAACATCCGTAAATATATCAATATAATACACAACATCAACAACAAGAAAATTAAAAATTGCATGATCATATCAATTAGACGCAGAGAAAGGATTTAATAAGGTCCAACTTCCATTCTTGATTAAAAGAAAAACCCTCAGCAAGATGGGAATGAAAGGAACCTTTTTAAATATAGTTAAGGCCACCTACCACAAGCCAATGACAAATATTATCCTCAATGGAGAAAAACTAAAAGCCTTTCCTCTAAATTCTGGTACAAGCAAGGATGCCTGCTCTCCTGACACCTCTTCAACATAATACTGAACGTACTTGCTGTAGCTATTAGGCAAGAAAAATATATCAAAGGAACCCAGATAGGAAAGGACGAAGTTAAGGTCTCACTTTTTGTATATGACATCATACTCTACTTAGAAAACCCTAAAGACTCTACCAAAACACTTCTAGAAACAATAATTCATATTGCAATGTGGCAGGCTACAAAACTAATACACAGAAATCAATGGCCTTTTTATACCTTATAGGGAAGAAATATATATTTCATATATAGGGAAGAAATGGACATTAGTAACCCTATTTACATTAGTGCCACACAAACTCAAACACCTTGGAGTCAACTTGACCAAAGACATGAAGAAACTACAAAGAAAACAAAAAAACCCTGTTCCAATTAATAAGGTAGGACACACACAAATGGAAACACGTACCCTGCTCTTGGATTAGCACATTAACATCATTAAAATGGCAATAATCCACAAAGCATTGTAAAGATATAATGCGATCCCTCTAAAGATACCCATGACAGTTTTCAAAGAAGTGGACCAAACACTTCTGAAATTCATTTGCAACAATAAACACTCTTGAATGTCTAAAACAATCCTTGGTAAAAGGAATATGGGAGGCATTACTTTTCCCAACTTTAAACTGTATTACAAAAAATATTTATCAAAACAGAATAGTATTGCAATAAAGATAGACCCTCAGATTAGTGGAATATGGTTGAGTACTCAGAGAATGTTCCCTAGACACACAATTACCTAATTTTTGATAAAGAAGAAAGAAATCCTAAATGGAGAAAGCAAAACGTCTTCAACAAGTGGTGTTGGCACAACTGGCTAACCACTTCCAAAAATGCAAACTTAGACCCCCAGGTAACATCATATATGAAGGTAAAGTCCAAATGGATTAAAGACCTTGATATCAGACCTAATACCATAAGGTATATAGAACAACATATAGGTAAAACACTCCAGGACATTGAGACTAAAGGCATCTTCAATGAGGAAACTGCACTCTCCAAACTTGTGGATCAGAGGTAAACAGATGGGAATATATTAAGCTATAAAGCTTCTGTATCTCAAAGGAAATAGTGCACAGAATTAAAGAGCCACCCATTGAATGGGAGAAACTATTCACCAATACCCATCAGATAAGGGGCTAATATTCAAAATATACAAGGCACTGACAGTACTTTACAAGAAAAAACATCTAATCCCAACAAAAAATGGGAGAAGAAATGAACAGAAAATTTGACAAAAAGAAATACAAATGGTCAAAAGGCAAATGAAAAAATGGTCCACATCACTAGTTATCAGGGAGATGCAAATCAAAACAACCATGAAATACCATCTCACACCACAGAGATTGGCACACATCACAAAAAATGAGAACAAGCAGTGCTGGCGGGATGTGGAGAGAAAGGAACTCTTATCCACTGTTTGTGGGAATGCTCTCTAGACCAACCTTTCTGGAAAGCTATATGGAGATTTTTCCAAAAACGGGAAATTGAGCTCCCATATATCCAGCTATACCACTCCTAAGAATATATTCTAGGAACAAAAGATACAATACAAAAATCCCTTCCTCACGCCCATATTCATTGCAGCACTATTTACCATTTAGCAAGACTCTGGAAACAGCCAAGAGGCCCTTCAACAGATGAATGACTAAAGGAACTGTGATACAGGGAAACTTGAGCCCCTGGAACAGGCCAAGGGAGTTCAGGAGGGCGTCGAACGGAGCGGGTGGAAAGCAGCCATCTAAGGGAACCTTTGAGCTCCTGGAACAGACCAGGGTAAGCTCAGGAGGGCGCCGAATGGAGTGGGTGGAAAGCAGCCATCTAAGGGAACCTTGAGCCCCTGGAACAGGCCAGAGGGATTTCAGGAGGGTACCGACCAGAGCGGGTGGAAAGCAGCCATCCAAGGGAACCTTGAGTCCCTGGAACAGGCCAGAGGGAGTTCAGGAGGGAGCCAACCAGAGTGGGTGGAAAGGGGTCATCCAAGGGAACCTTGAGCCCCTGGAACAGGCCATAGGGAGTTCAGGAGGGTGCCGACTGGAGCGGGTGGAAAGCGACTTTCCAAGGGAACATTGATCTCTGATGATAGACCAGAGATTGAACTTGCATAATCTGACTTGAAGGAGTTAGCGACTGGCCAGGCTTGACTGAAGAGGAGGGAAGGTCCAAAACTCAGGGACAGCACCCTACATACTCACATAGAGCCACACCCTGAGAAGAGACTCAGTCCCACACCACAGGTGGCAAAAGCAGGCTGAAACCTGAAGGCACTGCACTTTAAGCCAAGCCAATAAATGCAAAGGAAGATGGTTAAATCAGGGAAAAGATTAACAACAGGGGAGATGGAGAGGAATCAGAACAAGTTCCCAAGTCCACCAAAACGTACAGACCCAAGAGAGGAAGACCTAAAAGCAGCCATGCAAATAGAATTTCAAGCCATGCTAGAAGAAATGAAAGACACACTGACCAGAGATTACAATAAAGCAATAGATAAACAAATGAACCAATTTAAACAAGAATTGCTACAAAATATGAAAGACTCCATACATACAGAATTAAAAGAACTTCATAAAACTGTAGAAGGCCAGAAGAGCAGAATTGCACAGCTTGAGAATCACATAGAACAACTCAAAGATAAACTGCAAGCAAAAGATAACAAAGAAGCCAACAAAGAATTAGAAGGTAAAGCACTGGAAGTAAAAGTCAAGTATTTTATGAACAAAGACAAAAGAAACAATCTAAGAATTGTAGGTATACCAGAAGGGGAGGAAAAAGGTAAAGGGGAAGAACAATTAGCCAGGGAGATAATAGCAGAAAATTTTCCCACCCTCTGGAAAGACGCATCTGGGAAATTCCAGGAGGTTAAAAGGGTCCCCAACAAAATTGACCCTAAGACACACAGTAATTCAAATGGTAAGAAACAAAGAGAAAGGCGACCTACTTAAAGCAATAAGGGAGAAGAAAAACCCTCACATACAAAGGAAGGTACATTAGAATCAAATCAGATCTCCCATATGAAATACTTCAAGAAAGAAGACAGTGGAATGGCATATTTAAAAAACTGAATGAAAAAAATTTCCAACCTAGAGTACACTATCCAGTAAAACTCTCATTCACATGGGAAGGAAGACTAAAATCATTCTCAAACAAAAAAGAACTCGCATTATTTGCGCAAACAAAACCAATCCATAATGAACTACTCAGAGACGAATTACACAATCCAGATCCCCGATTGTAACAAAAACCACCCTAAACAACATAAGTACACAACAGCCATCTCTGTCAATAATCTCCTTAAATGTTAATAGTCTAAACTCTCCCATTAAAAGACACATAATAGAGAACTGGATTAGAAAACATAAACCAGATTTTTGCTGCCTACAAGAAACACACATACAAGTACAGGACAGGCACAGGTTTAGAATAAAAGGATGGAAATCAATTATCCAGGCCAATGGAAATAAAAAAAAGCAGGGACGGCCATTCTGATATCAAACCAAATTGCATTCAACCTCAAGAAAGTGATCAGAGACAAAGAGGGTCACTACTTACTGATCAGAGGAACACTAGACCAAGAAGTGCTAACACGGGTTAATATCTACGCACCTAATGCAGAGCCAGCAAAATATGTACGGCAACTGCTTACAAAACTGGAGAAACACTTTAAAGGAAATGTGATGGTAGTTGGAGATCTTAATACCCCACTATCATCACTGGACAGATTCACCAGACAGAAAACCAACAAAGAAATAAGAGCCCTAAATGAAAAACTAGAAGAACTAGGCCTAATAGACTTATATAGGGCTCTCCACCCACAGAATGTAGAATACACATTCTTCTCAAGTCCACATGGAACATTCTCCAGAATAGATCATGCCTTAGGATGTAAATCTAACCTGCATAAGCACAAAGGTAAGGATCATAAGAAATACTCTGTCGGATCACCATGCAACAGAGGTCAAAATTGACTGGAAAAAAAAATAATGGAGAAAATCAAACACCTGGAGATTAAACAACATGCTGCTCAAAAATAAATGGGTTAAAGAGGCACTCAAGGAAGAAATAAAAAGATTTCTTGAGACAAACGACAATGAAGAAACAACTTGTCAAAACTTGTGGAACACAGCAAAAGCAGTAATCGGGGAAAACTCGTAGCAATAAATCCTATATCAGGAAAGAGGAAAGTCACAAAACTAACAGCTTAAAGGACCACCTTAATGAGCTGGAACAACAACAACAAAGAAACCCAAATACAACCGGAAGACAGGAAATAATAAAAACCAGAGCAGAAATAAACAACATAGAAACCAAGAAAACAATACAGAAAATCAATGAGACCAAGAGTTGGTTTTTTGAAAGAATAACAAGATAGATAAACCACTGGCAAGACTCACCAAAAAAAGAGGGAAAACACCCAAATAAGCAGGATCACAAATGAAAGGGGAGAGATTACAACAGAACACCAGAAATCCAACCCATCATGAGGGCATATTATGAACAACTATACTCAGTTAGACTAGAGAATCCAGAAGAAAGTGACAGATTTTTGGAAAAATACCAGCTTCCAAGACTAGAAAAGGAGGATGTAGAAAGCCTAAACAGGCCAATCACCTCAGAGGAAATTGAAACAGTAATTAAGAAACTTCCCAAGAACAAAAGTCCAGGTCCAGATGGCTTTACTGGTGAATTCTATCAAACATTCCAAGAAGAATTACTTCCACTGATTCATAGGCTCTTCCAAACCATTGAAAAGACAGGACTCCTCCCCATTTCCTTCTATGAGGCAAATATCACTCTGATTCCCAAAGAGGGCAAAGATGCAACCAGAAAGAAAACTACAGACCAATCTCAGTAATGAACATAGACGCAAAAATACTCAACAAAATCTTAGCGAACCGAATCCAGCACTACCTCAAAAAGATTATACACCATGACCAAGTGGGGTTCATCCCAGGGATGCAAGGATGGTTCAACATATGCAAATCAATCAACATATACACCACATTAATAATAAAAAAGACAAAAACCACATGATCATATCAATCGATGTAGAGAAGGCATTTGACAAAATTCAACACCCATTCATGCTGAAAAAACTAAGCAAAATAGGTCTGGAAGGAACCTTTCTAAAGATAGTTACAGCTATCTATGAAAAGCCCATAGCCAACATTATACTCAACGGTGAAAAACTGAAAGCATTTGCACTAAGGTCAGGAACCAGGCAAGGATGCCCACTCTCTCCAATCCTATTCAACAGAGTCTTAGAAGTCCTAGCAATAGCAATCAGACAAGAGAAGGGAATTAAAGGAATCCAAATAGGGAAAGAGGAATTCAAACTAGCTCTTTTTGCAGATGACATGATGATATACATGGAAAACCCTAAAGAATCCACAATTAAACTCCTAGAAATAATAAACCAATACAGCAAAGTGGCTGGTTGCAAAGTAAATACACAAAAGATAGTAGTATTTCTCTATACAAATAACGAAGTAGAAGAGAAAGAGATTAAGAATACAGGAGCCTGGGAGATAGCATGGATGTAAGGCGTTTGGCTTTCATGCATAAGGTCATTGGTTCGAATCCCGGTACCCCATATGGTCCCCCATGCCTGCCAGGAGCAATTTCTGAGCATGGAGCCAGGTGTAACCCCTGAACACTGCCAGGTGTGACCCCCAAAACAAAAAAAAACCAAAATAACAAAAAACAAACAAACAAACAAACAAAAAAGCAAAGAATACAACTTCATTTAAAATAGTATCAAAGAACATCAAGTACCGAGGAATCAATCTTACAAGGGAAGTGAAGGACTTATACCTGGCAAACTTCAAAACACTTCAAAAAGAAATTGAAGAGGATCTTGGGAAATGGAAGGACATCCCATGCTCATGGGTAGGTAGAATCAACATAGTCAAAATGACTATACTACCCAAACTCCTATATAGATTTAACGCAATCCCCATCCAAATCCAGACTTCATTTTTCAAAGAATTAGAACAATCAATCACAAAATTTATCTGGAACCACAAAAGACCCAGAATAGCCAAACACATACTAAAAAACAAGAAGCTGGG
>PVKC010013628.1:0-22807 GCA_004027635.1 Crocidura indochinensis | reverse complement strand
CCAGGAATGATTCCCCTCACAAAAAAATCTGAAGTAACCCCTATCCAGTGCACTCCATACTTCTCCAGAAGGCAATAATCAAGTATAGTGTCTATTCTATTGATAACTAAATAGATGAATAAAAGGATAAAACAATTAGAATGCACACAAAAAACAAATGATAACAATAATGAACAAAAACACTATAGAATATATCAGGAGACAAGACAGTTTTATAATTACAAACATTTTTTTCAAACAAACATAACAATCCAAAGCTTTAGACTTTTTACTTAGAGTTTACTGAAAAGATTTAAAATAAATGAAACAAAAATGTAATATTGGGGCCGGGTGGTGGCACTGGAGGTAAGGTGCCTGCGCTAACCTAGGACGGACCGCAGTTCGATCCCCCGGTTCCCCATATGGTCCCCCGTGCCTGCCAGGAGCGACTTCTGAGTGAATAACCAGGAGTAACCCCTGAGTGTCACCGGTTGTGGCCCAAAAACCAAAAAAAAAATGTAATATTAAAGAATGAGTGAGAAAAATCTTCACTTAAACTTGGAGATTTCAGCATTGCTATTAGCAATTACAAGAATCAGTGACAGAAAACCAGTAAGCATAAACATAGGAAGAAAGTTGACCTAATTGATATTCATAGAAAATTCCATTAGGCAATAGAAGAATAAATATTTCTTCAACTGTCTATGAGAAATTCACCAATATAAGTCATATACTGAACTATTTAAAATTGTGCACCAATTTAATAGGAGTGAAATCATTAGGTTTATACTATTTGACCATAAGAATTTTAGTTTAAAATTAGTAACAAGAATATTCCTGGAAACTTAATCTCAAAGTATATGAAAATTAAATAGTATCGGAGCCAAAGAAAAAATAATACATAAACTTAGAAAATAGTTTAAATTAAATGAAAACTAATCATATTAAATATTATAAATCAGTGATTAAAATTAAGTATATAGTTTTACTTGTTTAAATTGGAAACAGAGGTAAAATCAATCTTAGCTTATTACTCAAGAATATATCAAAGAAAATAGAATGCCAGGTGTTGCAAGACAAATGACAAACCTCTTGTATTCCAGGAATATTTCTTAAAACAAATATTACTGAAACACTATCCACATTTGTAACTTAGTACATGTTAAGTAGATCCCCAAAACATTTACTTTTTAAAAAAATTCTTTTTGGTTTCTGGGCCACACCTGGCAGTTCTCAGGGGTTACTCCTGGCTATCTGGTCAGAAATAGCTCCTGGCAGGCACAGGGGGCCATATGGGATGCCATATGGGATTTGAACCAACCACCTTAGGTCCTGGATTGACTGCTTGCAAGGCAAACGCCGCTGTGCTATCTCTCCAGCCCCTATTTTTTTTTAATATTTTAAGGGACTATATCTTAAAAAGCAGAGATCTAGTTTAAACAAGAAAAGGGGATAGTGAGGCCAGAGCGATAGCACAGCGGTAGGGAGTTTGCCTTGCATGCGGCCGATCAAGGATGAACCTGAGTTCAATTCCCAGTATCCCATATGATACACTAATCCAGGAGCGATTTCTGGACACATAGCCAGGAGTAACCCCTGAGCACCATCAAGTGTGGCACAAAAACCAAAGAGAAAAAAAGATAAGAAAAGAACAAACGGGGATAAATATAAATTGCTAACATCTGGAATAAATAAAAATAGAATATAATTATAAATATTCAAATGTTAAAAGGATAATAAGTGATGCTAATAAAATAATAAAAATATCACAACTTTGTACCCCCAAATCGTATAATTCGATGACATTGTGACATGATTATAGTTATAGAAAATTATAGCAAATCTTAAAGCTACTTTAATAAAAAATTTAGAAAATGTAATAGGAAATTTTTATAAAACTTTAATTATCCTTCTAAGTAACCACAATAATTGGAAAATTATAAAATGAAATGTATCATTTTGGGGGGGCCAGAGCAATAGTACAGCAGTTAGAACACTGTCTTGAACCTGAATGACACAGGTTCATCCCCAGCAGTCTCTATTGTTCCCCAACCCCTGCTAACCCCTGCTAAGTGTAATTCTTGTGTGTAGAGTTAGGAGTAACCTCTGAGTATTGCCAGGTGTGGCCTCTCAAATATATCAGTATCAGAATTATATAAAATTTTAATAAAGCATGTAGAAGCACTGTACTCTGAATTATGGACTTTCTGGAAAAAATTAAAAGATAAAGATTTCAAAATAGATGACCATATTTATAGTTCTGACCTCAATATTGTTAACATACCATTTTCTCTTAAATTAATTCTACATATTTAATGTAATCCTGAGGGGCAGAGATATAATAGTAATAATATATAATAATATTAAATATAATATAACATAGTATATAATATATTATGTGATGATATTAATTTATATTAATTAAATAATATTAATATATTAATTAAATAATGTATAATATTAATTATAATATAGTATATAATATATTGTGTAATCATATTAATTTATATAATATGGTGATATATAATAATGACAATATAGCACATATAATATATAATGTAGTATGTAGAATATTCTATGTTATTAGTTCTGTGCTTGTCATCCCACCTGGATCTTCGAGGTGGGGGCAATTGAGTGAGAAATAAAAGAGCTTGTGGGGAGGCTATGGGGACTTTTTGGCAGAGCTGATGGCTGGGTCGGAGGGTTGATTGAACTGTTGTCAGACTGACAAAAATCTTTCGTGGCCAAGCCTTTGGTCCCCTAATTTCTGTGTCTGAAGTGGATTATTTGTGGGGGATTTGTTGCTGGGGTCTCCTCTAAGAGGAGGACAGAGGAATGAAGTTTAATATTTCTCTTTGGGAGTTACTTTTGGACTCTCAGACCACTAGCAAGGGGTTCGGATATGTGGCATAAGAGACTAGGCCAGATTAATCAGTTCCAGGAACTTTGAGGGCATGTACTAGGACAGCTAGAAAAAATAGCAACACATGGGGGCCTGTGAGTGATAAACCTTATGTAACTGCATGCCAACATCATGGGCACCCTATGGGCAGCTGAGCCCTTTCTCTACAATTTCAGCAAACCAGTTTAAACGTAATTGATGCAACATGTACTATGAACCTGTAGTTTTGCCCCTAGACGTAAGCTCCAGAACCCTATAAAAGGGCTTGCAAGCCCCATCTGGGCCATCACCAACTGGGAGAGGTGAGGCCCCTGCATACTAGTAATAAACTCCCCTGTGTTGGCATTGCTGACTCCTAGAGTCTTTGTGGGTCAGAGCTTGAGTCCAGAGCTAACATCAACTGAAATTTCTGGACATTTCATGTAGAAATATAAAAACATAGCCTATTTAGAAAATAGTTGGACAGATTGTCATAATGTCTGACTCATACTTACCATATTTCAAAAATATGATAATTATTTTTATTATTATAAAGCATTTAATTTTTAAAGTCTCATATATGTTTATAATATTTGTATAGTCAAAAGGGACTTTAATATTCATATGAATGAATACACAACTAGTATTATATTTGTTCAATGGAATATGGCTAAGCAATAAAAAAGGAGCAGCATTGCTAAATTTAGGAATAGATTTTATAAACACTGAGGAATATCTGCTTTTTTACATTGAGCCCATTTTATGGTATAAAAATGTTACAAAATAGAAAATGTTCTAGAGCCCATTTTATAATATAGATCTAAGTGACGTTGATCTGTAGCAACGTTTCTCAATCTTTTTACAACTATAGAACTCTTAAATTTTTTCTTTTTGTGCTCCCCCAAATCTACTAGTAGGTCCCCTTGTCTCATGGCATGCTTTCCCCCTATTCGCCTTATTTTTACCTGTGGCCTGATTAGAGTATACTGGGGCCCAATTGAGAATTGCAGGCCTAAAACATATCAATGATTGCCTAAAGACAGAGGTGGAAATGACTTTTACTAGCATTTTAGTTAATGTTTGTGTTCAATTCTTCTTGGTTAAATGAGTTTGTGTATCTATAAAATTCATTGAATTGTATTCTTGAAATGAGTGCATCTTATTGCATATAAATAAGATCCCATTAAATCAGTTTTTCAGGAGAGGGTATGAATCAGTAAGAAAGTTCTTAAAGGAGTTGATGAACCTAATGGAGATCTTCAGAGAAAGTAAATCAGCTAGGAATTCCCATGTTGATATATCAGAAAGGTCTTAAGAGATGTGAAGTAGGACCAGAGCAATAGCACAGTGGTAGGGCATTTGCCTCGAACACAGCCAACCCTGCTTCAATTCCTGGCATCACATATGGTCCGAGCCTGCCAGGAATGATTTTTGAGTGCAGAACTAGGAGGAACCCTAGAGCACTGCCTGTGTGACCCAAAAACAACAACAACACATAAAAGAGATGTGAAGTAGCATATTATGAGTTATTTAAATACAAGTCCCAAGTCCATGCATTTTTCCTAAATCCAATGTTCCTACCTTTGCTTTGCAAGAAATGATTTTTACCAGTTGACCAGTAACTACACAACATATTTATAGCCAATGTCAATTCTGACAAGTGGTTTTCCTAATTCTTCAGTGTAGTCTCCAAACATTGTCATGTAAATATAACTCAGTGTGTGGGAAATCATTTTGTAGGAAAAGAATGACTTCCTATCAGGTCAGAGTGGCGCTATAGAACAAGGACATTCTGCATCTTCTATTGGGTTCCCACTAGAGACCATTAGCCTCTGAAACTCTGAAACCCAACAGAAATTATGGAGAAGGTACTATTTGCTCCCACATTGTTCTCTCTTGAGCAGTACCTCTCCTTTTTACCCTTTAGAATTCAAAAATAAATAAATTAAATTAAATAAAAACAATTGCTGGGTCATTTAGCTAACACTTCAAAGGACAGCTGGCATTCACTGACTCCAAGAAGAAGATCACTCTATGTTCCTAGAACATATGTTTTATGTTCCTGTGAAAATCATTGATTTTACTACACAAAATCTACTGGGCATATTAGAGAATATCCCTGGTGTAGGTGGTAAACTTACTATCTATTAAATCTGTGCATTCCTGGCACCTTGAAGACTTGGAACAGAGGAGTTATTGAATAAAGGCTTGTTGAAATAACCTTTGGTCCCTATGTAAAGCCACCAAGGCCTGTGTCAGGGTTGATTGTCATACTCTATCAGGGCTAATTTCCATCCTTCCTCCTGGTTTTCTCATTTCTTCATTTTTCACTTACAGATGTTTTATGGTTTCACTTCCTAGTTGCTGTTTGAACTCTGCATATGAAACATTACATTGTGAATCTTTGCCATTTCGGCTTGCCTAACATTTCCTAGAGCAAAGGATCTGACACTGGCATTGCACAATGACCCTATGCACACATGGGATCCTTGTGAAGTTACTGTCCCAATGAATGGTTCTGATATTTAAAAGAGGAAATTAGGGAAAGGAGAACCAAGTTTCTAGTGACACATGTGTTCCATAGCTCCCTATATTCTCTTTCGTAACATTTGAAGAAAATTCTGTAGGTTCCTCCATTTTGTGTCTTCTGATAAGTTTTTTGCTCTGCTCCTACCCGAGCTCCTTCTCTGAGAACCTCAGAGGCCACCCAAATGTATCAATTCTTCCACTCTATGTCAGGATTTTATAAATCCTACGGGTTTTTTTTTTTTGTATATTCACAAGAGAGAAGACAGAGATGAGCTAAATTTGGCACAGAAAGAAAGAAATGATCAAGTGGATGTATAGTACAGGAGGTAGGGCATTTGCTTGTACACAGCCAACTCAGATTCAAAACCCAGCAGCCATGCAGTTCCTCCAAGCTAGCTAGGAATGACCCCTGAATACAGAATCAGGAAAAAGCCTCGAGTATAGCTGTGCATGCCCCCACCCCCACATGCACAAAGAAGAAAATTAATGTAGCATTTTGTATGTGAGTGTTAAGAAAGTCACACCTTTTATATGTAAACTCACAGGGAATGAGCTCACTCTTTAGAGCACTGACATTCCTGTCCCTTACTAGACTCTTCAGTGAGAAAATCCTTCTCCCAGTGTTCTCCCTTTCCTGCCTCAGTCTGGCATAATTTGAGGCCTCTCCAGTTCCAGCAGCACTTTGAGCATTCTGAATACTGGTGTGGAAAGACTAAGAAATGCTTCTTAATGACCTGCACCCCAGTATTCCCAAATGTCTTCCCTTGGAGCACTGCCTCCTTGCCCAATAAGGACTCGGGGGCTCTTTCTACACAGATTGCATTTTGATTAATAACTGATTAGTTCCTTGCTCTAGTCTTCTTAAAAGGGAAATTCAGAAAGAAAAAAAAAGGGAAATTCAGGTGGCCAGAGTAATAGCACAGCAGTAGGGAGTCTGCCTTGCATGGGGCCGACATGGGCTGAACCCAGGTTCAATCTCTGATATCCCATGTGGTCCCCTAAGCCTACCAGGGAAGATTTTTGAGTGCAGAGCCAGGAGTAACCCCTGAGCACTGCTGGGTGTGTCCCAAACAACAAAAACCAAAAAAAAAAGGGGGGGGAGAAGAAAAAAAAAGAAAATTCAGTCCTAAAGAGAAGTTTTGGCCTCTCATTAAAAATGCTACAAAACAGTCCCTCCTTCAACCCACTTCAGAAGGGTTGGATGAGACTTATACATCTTTGGGTTTTGTAGGTGGTGACTAGTTTTCGATTTAAATGAGATTCATTTCAAGAAATTAGAGGCAGGTGACTCCCATGTTGTCACACAACCATGGTGTATATGTATATGCATATATATATATGTAGCTTTGAAGACCTAAACAGGGAGAGGTATTCAGCATGTAATTACTGTGAGTTGAGGTATTCCGTCCCTAACAGGAAGCAATTCCTTGTTATCTGCACCACCTCACTGGGACTAGACAGCCCACAACCTTATGGGATTCTATTTTCTATAGCTCCCTCCACATTCCTGCCATTTTATTCCACACCCCCCCAATAATGAAGGGTCTCATTCTCTTTAGCCCTCTTCATTAAACTCCTTCTATGCACCTAATGCTATGTTCACTATGGAAAGGTGAGTCCGCATTTTCCCTTCCTTCAAAGAAGGTCATGATTTCTTGGTGAGACATAAATGCGATCGAGGAGTATTGACTCTGAAGTTGACATGAGCATTGGCAGAAAAATGAATGGATGTGGTTTCAGGGAGAGAAAGGAGGAAGTCTCTTTAGGGGTTAACTGAGGTCTCAGAAATGGCAATGCCTATGCTTTACAGGATGAAGGGAAGTGTAGCAGGGTTGATATAGTAGAGAGGATGTACTACCACATAAAAAGCCATTGTCTTTCTCTGTTCCTACCACAAAATTTTGGGCAATATTTGAGGGTATAATATACAACTAGAGTAGTTGAAATATTTTACTTTGCAAAGGAAAGGTACTACCGGATATTCAAAATGAATCGATTGGGGTAGGCTCAAATAATAGAAATAGTCATGGTAGTTGTAGTGGTAGGAAAAGTAGTGTTGGTGGTAGAAGCATTTACTTTATACTAACTCATGTAATCATTGTCTCTAGCTTTCAGATGTGGAAAAAGAGTCATTTGGCTGAGATCACAGTCTCCACGGAGAGAATGGAGACGGCAGCTATAGTTGGCTCCATAGTCCGAGCACTGTGAAATGATTAATTCAAGAAAATAGGCCCATCCGGAGGGAATGTTACTATTGAGAGGGATAAAATGAAATTGAGAGGGATAAAAATCCCAGCTACAAGTATTTAGAGACAAAAGTCCCAGCAAAAGACTTTCAAGCCATAATGCTTTCTTAGTCATGTCTACCACTTCAAAAAATTTAATTAGGTATTTTCCCACAGATTATCACAAAGATGAACATTGTCCTTTAAGATTTTGCTTTTGCTTTAGGTTTCTATTTTTGCTAGATTAATCACTTTGTCTAAACTGGCATTTTGAGGGGTTAGAGGAGAGAGAATTATTGTGAAGACACAGCTCTTTTAGATGGGAGTGTCCAGAGGGGAAGGACGTCCAAGGGGAAAGCAGTAGGTGTCCCGGGGATGGAACACAGTTGACACACAGACATGGGTACAGATCTAAACTGTAACAGATGAGGAAATCACAGGTTTTGTTTTTAGTCTCTTGAAGATCTAGTCTGATAACACAACATCCATTCAGTATTCACTTAGGTCTCGAACTGAATGATGTGCCCAGTAACATGTTCTCAATCTTGTTGTCTGTGGCTCTGCTCAAATCCTTGACATACAGTATACAAGATCACCTCTCCTGGCTCTCTGATCCTGTTTTATAAAGCTCCATTCATCCCTGAACACGGCAAATTCTCCATGGTGTTGGAGGGGAGGAAACCCTACTTGTGGACTTCAAAAGAGTCTTTGGGTTGAAACAAAAACCATTCAGATCAGAAACCACAGACTGAAAATAAGCACTGAGGGATCAGTGAGCAGAAATTCTTCCTGTGGGGTCCAAGCATCAACAGTGTGGTCAGTGCCAAGGACTGGATTTCTTCTGTGGTCATATGTACACGTTGGCCTCTGGCAAAGTAAAGTAGTTGCTGTGGCCTTTAGTAAAATGCAGACAGACATCACCTCATTGAGTCTCATCAAAGCAGAACTGTCCTCCCATTCACCTTTGTCAGACCAGCAAGAACATTTAAATTAGGTCATTCCGGGCCACTGTTTCTCTTCCAAAGGAGGGAAAGCTTTTCTCTTTTATTCTGCTTATAAGACTTAGAAACAATTTTACCCATGACCTGGTAATGGACATTAAGCCCCAGTACCATGATCGTGATCAAGTTACCCTGGAATCAGGGAACTATCTGGTTTCCTGAGGTTGACATTCAAAGATCATAGGGTGAGGTCAATCTGTTTTTGGAGGGTTTTCTTTCTTTTCAATTCTTTTTTTCTTTAAGCACTATGATTACACGCATGATTGTACTTGGGTTTCAGTCATAAAAAGAATGCCCCCCTTCACCAGCGCAACCTTCCCACCAACAATGCCCCCCATCACCCTCCTCCCCCAACCCTGCCTATATTCAAGACAGGCATTCTACTTCTCTCATTCATTAACATTGTCGTGATAGTTAGTTTCTTAGTGAGATGGAGATTTTTCTCTTCAAAACTGAGGTTTGTGGGACTGAAGCGATAGTACAATGGGTAGGACTCTTGCCTTGTATATGGCTCCCCTGAGTTTCAGCCCTGACGTCCTTTCTGGTCCCTGAGCTTCATCGGGCGTAATCCCTGAGTGCAGAGCCAGGAATAAGCCCTAAGAACTGCTGGGCGTGACAAAACCAATTAAAATAGAGTCCTGTAGATATTCAGGTTTACGCAGTCTCAGGTCCTGCTTGGTTGCCCAATCTATCCCTCACACACCACACTCACAGGAGTTTATTGAGTGTTGGAAAGTCCTGGGAGAGCCCAGTATAGTAGATGCCAGTTTGTGGGTCAAAGGAGAATCATGTTCTATTAGCAAAACCAATAGCGCCTGGCTATTCATCTACTGAAAATTCCCCTGTAGCACTGAGCAGGCTATGACAGACTGGGTGAGAAACTGTGAGAAGGATCTAGTCAATGTTATTTACAATTCACTGAGCCAGAACACCTTCCCAGTGTACTATTTTCTAATTGACCTCTTCAAGGTCTTTCTACCTCTCAGCAGGTCTGCTCAGCTCAGAAAGGACTGGCTGTTCTCCAGCATCTGAGCCCAGCAATCACCAACCACCACCCAGAGACACCCTGCACATCTGCAGACTTAGTCCTGAGTCCTTGGGGATACATTCGAAGAGACATGAAAACACAGGATGGTGTAAGAACTGGGACTAGCCTGGCTTAGACAAACTGCTGAATCCATCATGTATGGCTAATTCCAAAATAATTTGCTTTCCAATTCTCAGCAGAGAATTAACACAGGTGGCCTGAGTTCATTTGAACTAAAATGATGGTTACAGCAAATATTATATAGATCATGAGTCTTAAAAAAATCACATTTTCCAAAATAAAAAAAGGAAAAGAAAATATATTAATTTTATTTCTGTGCTACAAAAATAATATCTAACTAGGAACTATGACACAAAGTTCCTCTCTAGCAGCACTTCTCAAAATTCAATACGTATTTTTAAAAATCTGAGGATCGTGGGGACAGAGATCAGTGGGGAGATAAGTACAGTGGTGAGATCAGTACTATGAGTAGAACACTTGCCTTGCACATAACAGACTTTTGTTAAACTGAATTATTTAGGTGTAACTCCTGAGTGCAGAGTCAGGAGCAACAACTGAGCATCACTGGGTGTGGCCCTAAAATATCCGAGAATGTTATTAAACCATAAATTGCAACTGAAGGGTAGAGAGGGGACGCCTGATATTCTTCATTTCAACTACTAACAGGTGATGTTGATTGTACTACAAGGACAATCATAAATTGGCAAAGCTGGGGGGGGGTGGTTCTAGTCAATGTAATTTCCCTTGTTCCCCACTCTCAAGCCCAAAGCCCATTCTTTATTTTTATTTGCACAGAATTCAGCAAACATCTTATTCAGCTCACCACTGACAGAAGGAGACTCTAGGGGTCTCAAACTTTCGGCCTGCAGGCCGCAAACGGCCCTCCATACAACATTTTGTGGTTCTGCCCTAGAGGAATCTTTTTTTGTTTGTTTTGTTTTAGTTGTTTGGGTCATACCCCCCAATATTCAAGGCTTACTACTGACTTTGCACTCAAGGATCACTCTGATTTTGCCTCCTGCGGCCCGCAGGTAAAGTGAGTTTGAGACCCCTGCAAGATGGTTCCAAGTTTAAAGTTAGGGCTAAATCTGACCCCAAAGTCCACAAGGAAATCAGTGAGCTCAGCTGGGTTGGGACATAGCTTTATATTTCTCCAAGTCAATCAAGGCAGTGACCTGCAACTCATACTAAAATGATGGCCCTCTACCCCAGAGGACAACTAAGAGTGTACTCCCAATAAAGACTTTGCTGGGGCATAAGACATTCATGCCACTGTGAGATAAAGTTCTTCCTTGGTGGTCAACTGTAAGTGGAGAAAAAAGCAATTCATTATTTTTAAATTAAAGCTCACATAGGTAATAAAAATAAAAATCCAAAGCTCGAAGGCCTTTTTGGAATATTCAATCCTCAAAACACACAAATGGTTTCCATCTGTGGCTATTGCTCAGGGCCTTCGAATACACCTCACCCGTCTTTGCATTTAGAAAAATCTTCTTGGTGATATTGTAGTTCAGGTATTAGCTGGGTTCCAATAACCTCATTGACAGCTGAGAAAACTGAAATATGAGATGGTTGACTAACCCACAAAATCATATTGAGTGAAGCAGAGCATTAAAAGAGTTCAGAGCATGAGGATAAATGAGCACTTGGAATGTGGCAGTGCTGAGAACAGTCGAGATGTCTCAGTGTTAGCCCAGGGTGGTCATTCCCTTCTTACTCTAGAAGCAGTAGAAATGTTATTAACATCTCCACTTCTCTTCAGATCCAATTCAAACCAATCAAATCAGAATTTCTTGGGATGGGACCCACATAGGAATATTTTCTGGTACTTCCAGGTTGTTCTAATATTGAACCTTTTGTTGACAGATCTGGAAAATCAAATTCCAAAGGCTCAGTAAAATCAGAGTTCAGATAATATTTTCAGTCTAAACAGATTCCCCAATATTTCACAATTTATTTACAGTAAAGAAAAATCACATCAGGCACTGTCCACTCCTCGCTCTGTGCGCAAAGATCACTATAGGTAGTGTTGGGGGCCCATATCTGGTGCCAGAATGGAGTTTTAGTCAATCGTGTATATACAGGGCAAGTGGCTTAGCCCTGAAATATTCCTACAGTCCAAGACATGGCTTCGATTCAAATTTAAATTTGACCAAGTATTCTGAATTTTAACTGGCTATCTTCACCTTAACACAGTGAAATTTGAGAGCAAAACTTGGGGGAAGACTTTGACTTTAATAATGGAACCAGGCACTTCTAGGTTAAAGTACCAAGCTCTGGGCATCTACTTGTAATCTTCAATCCTAGATTAATCCCAACTTTCAAAGCATGTGGAGCGGTCAGGAGAGGAATCTCTGAAATCATCACCATCCTGGATCTGCCATTTGTGTGTTTTCTCCAAAAAAGAGAAACAAGATGTTATTTACTAAGATGCTAGCGCAGCAGGTGGTAAATATTAGTGGAGTGGTTTGTTATGCTCTGTTGAGAGTTTGCTGGGGCCTGCTTTTATCTGGTTCTGCACAAATCTATTCAGTCAATAGCTGGACCCCCACCAAACCCCGACAAAGGCTTAAATGCTTCCATCAGGAGCAAGACCCTCCCCATAGACCTTCCCTCGAAGCATAAGCAGCTCTACATCTTCTGATGTAGAGCCCTGCTACAACCTGATTTCTGTTATTTCTTCTAGTCTTCCATATCTGGGGAACAAGGCACTGAGACAAGCCTGTTTTTGCAAAAACTCCTCAGGATTTAAAATGCACCAAGAAATGAAACAGGGCCAGAGTGATAGTACAGCAAGTAAGACATTTTCTTTGCAGACAACTGACTCAGGTTCATCTCCAGGATTCCATATAGTTCCTGAGTACCACCAGGAGTTCTAAGTCTTGAGATAATAGAAACTCCTGAGTACTATTGGATATGTCCCCAAAACAAAGCAAGCAAGCAAGCAAACAAACAAAAAGAAATAAAATAACCTATTAGCAATAGCACTGTGCCAAATAATAATAATAATAAATAATATGCCTATTATAAAAGTAGATTGGTAAGTGGGAAGCAAATGGGATTGAGGGACTTGGTAGAGGGAAGTGGGCACTAATAAAAGAAATGATGTTGAAACAGTGTATGACTAAAACTCACTCACAAATAACTGTAATTTCATGGTGACTAGCTACAAAATTTGGGGGCATCACACCCGGCAGCACTCAGGGGTTACTCCCAGCTCTGTGCTCAGAAATCACTCCTGGCAGGCTCAGGGAATCAAATGGGATGCTGGGGTTCGAACTGGGATTTGAATTTCTGCATGCAAAGCAAATGCCCTACCTCCATGCTATCTCTCCAAAATTTTAAGAAAAAAAAATGAAATAGCATGGGGTTGGAGAAATAGCACAGCAGTAGGGCATTTGCCTTGCAAGTAGCCAATCCAGGACAGATTCAAATCCTGGCATCCCATATGGTCCCCATGCCTGCCAGGAGCAATTTCTGGACTAAGAGCTAGGAGTAACCCCTGAGCACTGCCAGGTATAACCCCAAAACCAATAGCTGTCTTGCTTTCTTTTTGGACTAGGGAGGTGAGATGACAGGTGAAATGATGATAAATGGTACGGAAGATTTCTTGCATCAGCAGTCATCAGCTGGGGACCTGATTTAGCTGAGTTTGTAGAAGTGAACTGTGGGATTTACCCCATGAGTTTTACCCCACAGAGCTCAAGAACCCTGAATTTATTTCCAGGAGTGGTTTCTGAGTCCTGCCCAGATTCTAAAAGCACAAATGCCCTTATAACTTGACCCCAGGGTATCACAGCAGATGGTCCTTCCCTGCACACATTTTCCTATTTTACTACCAATCCCCTCTAGCTTCTAAAAGCAAAAATAGTACTCAGGGGAAAATAAGGGGCACAGCTCTGCAGACTTCAAACCAAGAACTGACTCCCACTAAAATAAACCCCAAGTCCAAAACAAGCAGAGTGTGGGTGAGTGGAGAACAAAATGATGACTGGCACTTTTAAAAGAGCCCATGGGGAAGGAAGTGGAACAGTGGTATGTCAGGGTGCAGTGTTTCAGACTCCCCGTCCATTGAGTAAGTGACTGCCTGGTCAGTCTTAGTCTATAGCCCTTGTGCAGATTTCCACCCCCATCCCCGAAACTACACACACAATCAATTAATTACCCAGTCTTCAAGCTCTCCTGGAACTCCAGTTGGTCTTTGCCCAGATGCTGCCATGGCCTGCTCCCAGCAGCATTAATTACAATCCTGAAAACTCTTGGAGACCGTCATCACTATGGAGGTTAAGACTATAAATCTTATTTCTTCACGTAGGTCCCATCTGATCCTGGGAATCTCAAAAGGCTTCCTGAGGCAAAGAGCTCATAGCATTGGGCTGCCTCAGCTCTCTAAACAGTTCTCGGAGACTACAGGGACTCATATGGCAGTCGTCCACCCACAGCCCTTTATGGGTGAGGAAACCATCTGGTTACCAGCCATGTTGTGCCTGGAGCCAGGTTTCCCCCTTTTGTGATCGTGGGTAGACCCATGAGACAGATGCATGAGGGCCCCCCGGGCATTAAATCTTTCGGTCCCACTTGCTACTGAGTTTCCTAATTCACAACATATTTCTTGAGCCCGTTGATTCTTAAAAATATTTATAATTGAATTACAAAGTTACAGACATATTTGTGATCAAGTTTCAAGTGTACATTGTTCCAACATCAATTCCTTTACCAGTGTACATTATCCTCCCCTAATGTCCTCTGTTCTCCTCCTTCCCCCTACCAGATTTCCTCTGTGGTATGCACTTTCCCCCTATTCTAATGTCCTAATGTTTCCTTCTCTAACTTATACCTACCATCCCACTGGCAAGCTTCCTACTGAAAACCAGTTCTCCTGCTCTTGGTTTCTAATGCCATTGGGATTGGGCATTTGATATTTCCCTCCAACATTTCTTTATATTCACATGTTATTAGAAAAACACTTCTGAGTCTTTTCCTCTCCCTCTGACTGATTTAACTTAAACAATACTCTCCAGATATATTCATGTTGAAAATTGTATGACTTTGTCTTTTCTTTTTTGGTTTCTGGGCCACACCTGGTGATACTCAGGGGTCACTCCTGGCTATGCACTCAGAAATTGCCCCTGACTTGGGGTACCATATGGGATGCCAGGGTATTGAACTGTGGTCCATCCTAGGACCTACACCCTACTGCCTGCACCACTGCTTCGGCCCTGACTTGTTTTTTCTTATGGCCAAGTAGTATTCCATTATGTATATGTATCACAGTTTCTTTATCTGGTCATCTTTTTGTGGGCATTTGATTGTTTCCAGATTTTGGCTATTGTGTATAGTGCGGCAATGAGCTCCTTTTTTTCTGACCATCTTGGCCCCTCTATAAGACAACATTAGTATCCAATGGATAAAAAAGGATCCCTACCAACAGAGAGACTTCACAGCCTGAATCTTCATAAACCGAACCAGTCAAGGGAAAACCCTTGGGTATAGTGAATTTGGAAAGATGTTCCTTTGTATTTTACTGACAAAAGTGGAAAGTTGGGTACCAAGAATAAAGAAATGAAAATTTTAGAGAATAACTCATTGATAGTTTCCTATGATAGGTTCACTAATTTATTTATTTGATTCACTGTGCCACTATTCTGTACTGTCTGACATCTTGGTTCTGGAGATACAGGAGTGAGAGGAAAGCGCTACTTTCCCATAGTTTAGCAGCAAGTCTATATTCATGGTGTGCATACACATGCTTGTATATATGAATGTGTATACATGTGCATGTTGGAAAAAGTCATTGCTGGGAGAGTAGGAGAGTCACATCCAAAGAGTTACATGGTCTTTCTTTTCTACTAGCATGGCTGGTCTCTGGGGGAAAATATTTGAACAAAGATTACAATGATTTCCATGAAAGGCAAGTGATTTAAAATCCATAATAACCCCAAATATTTTGCTATTTTTTTTGGTTTTTGACCCACACCCAGTGACGCTCAGGGGTTACTCCTGACTATACACTCAGAAATCGCTCCCGGCTTGAGGGACCATATGGTACACCTGGGGATCAAACCGTGGTCCATCCTAGACTAGCATGGTCAAGACAAATGTCTTACCACTTGCGCTATCAATCTGGTCCCAACCCCAAATATTTTAAAGGTTTAAAGATAATATTAAGGAGGTTCCTGATGTTTTCTTATAGAAATTATTTCTATTTTCAAGTACACACAGAGATACATTTAAAATCAATGCCTGTGAGAACAAAACAAGTATCCAATCACACATCTAATTGCAGAATATTCCCTAAAATTGCCTTCCTCCTTGGGGTAGAGCCAAGAGATAGACAAATGCACGCCCCCTCCCCATTCTAGGTCTTTGGTGAACTCACGTTTTATGCTCATCTTTTGATTGATACCAGCTAAATCAAACTTTGCTTCATCCTTTCAAATTCTCCAATACATATGGGGCCTTCCCCAGCCAAAAGTTGGATGTGGGTGGTGGGGAGTTCAGGGGAACTGAGAGGGTAAATGTCACCAGTTCTGTATGACTTTGGGTATTTACTAGTGTCAAAAAAAATCAAACAAACAAACAAAACACACAGGAAAATGGTTATTTCACTGCTATTTTGCTTTTTATGAGGGAACTAGAATTACCCACCTTTTTTTTTCATTTTAGCACTTTTATTTCCACTATAAATTGCCTCTCCCCACCATCATCACCATATTATTGAATTTGGGGACTTTTAATACTGAATTTCCTAAGCCTTTTATATAGCAATGATATTATGGATGTTCTCAAGAGATTTTGAGAGAATAAGCAGTGCAAGAAAGCAAGAAAGAATAAAATATTTGTGTAAAATTGGTAGTTTTCTGAAACCACCTAGCAGTCAAAATGCTTCGAAAAACACTTTGAAAAACACTTTTGTTAAAAGCAATTGAAGGGGCAAATTGAAAAGGAACAAAGGTTTAGTTTTCCTTCCTTTTCCCTTTATATTTTAACTATTTGAATTTTGGGATTTGGGGTTAATTTCCATCATGCTCAGGGATCATCATTCTTGGTAGCGCTGGAGAACCATATGAAATGTTGGGGATTGGGTCTGGAATAAGTGCATGAAAGGCAAGAGCTTACCCAGTCTATGATCTTTCCAGTCCCAACTATCTTAATATTTTGTTGTTGTTGTTTTTTGGGCCATGTCCATTTGACGCTCGGGGGTTACTCCTGTCTATACACTCAGAAATTTCCCCTGGCCTGGGGGGAAGCGGGGGGGGGGGGCAGGGGAATCAAACCAATGTCCATCCTAGGCTAGTACTTGCAAGGCAGACGCTTTACCTCGCAGGGGTCTCAAACTCAATTTGCCTGCGGGCCGCAGAAGGCAAAGTCGCAAGTTTGAGACCCCTGCTAGCGCCACCATTCCAGCCCCAATATTTTTTAATAACTTTTAAAATGATAACTTAGGTAACATGATCACAATGAATTACCATGTATGGTTTTGATATGCAAAATAACTGTATCATCAGCACTACTTAAGTGTCCATAACATGACCATTCTCCCTATTCCCTTATTCTCACCTTTTCCTTCATGAATTGGGAATCTGAGATTTTTTAAAGCAGTTTATTTATTTACTTATTTATTTATTGGTTTGGGGGCAACACCCAGTAATGTTCAGGGGTTACTCCTGGTTCTGTGCTCAGAAATAGCTCCTGGTGAGCTCAGAGGACCATATAGGATGCCAGAAACTGTGTCCATCCTGGGTCAGCCATATGCAAGGCAAATGCCTTAGTGCTGTGCTATATCTCTGGCTTCATAGTAATCTGAGTTTTAAAAGCAATTACTTAAAGTACTTGTGTATAACTGGCATAAAGAAGAAAATTTCTGGATATTTGGGACAATAAACAGCGTATCCTTCTATTCAAGAATTAGGAGGCCCCCAAGAGTCACTTCCTCTTATAGAAGAATCTAAAAACCAGAGGAAATGTACCCTTCACTCATCAACCTGGCTTGGAAAGGACAGTGCCAATAACTACTATGTCTTCTCCTTAAGGAACAAAATAAAATATTGAAGAATGAAGAGGTTTTCCAATAATGGTGTCAACATTCTTCAAGGTCTCTAAATCTTCAAAGTAGGACACCAATAACAAAATTAAAATGTTCATAATGGCTTTTTAATCAAAGGAAACGTCTTGCAACTTCAGATAAGCCAATCAAAGTGATTTCATTGACTAAGGTTTAAATTAAGAATTTGATGAAGACAGATGAAGTGTCTGCAGATGAGGGTTGGGAAATCTAGTTGAAGGTAAATTTGGCATTTACTAAAATGTTTTTATTTTATGCATCATGATTTACAATACTGTTAATTGTAGAATTTCATAGATATAATGTTCCAATACCACCAGAAAATCCCCTTCCTCAAGATCCCTTTGCCCCAGCCCCTATCATGATAAGCTCAGGATTGTAGACTATTTCTTGGGTTCCATTGCCTTTGGATATTTGTTAATCTTTTCTGTTTTTGTTTTTGGACCACAACAGGCCATGCTCAGGGATTACTCCTGGCTATAAGCTCAGAAATCACTCATGTCTTGGAATACCTTATGGGATGCCAGGAATTGAATCCAGGTCTGCCCTGGGCAGCTGCATGCAAGGCAAAGGTCCTACCACTGTGACATCACTCTGGCCTCAATTTGTTAATATTTTATTATGTTCTTTATATCCCACTGATGAAGAGATCATTTCTGTGTCTGTACCTCTCCTGCCCAAACCCTCAAACTGATACTTTCAAATACCATGCATGTAGCAGCAAATCTCACAATGTCATCTTTTCTAATCAAGTACTATTCCATTGTGTTTAAGTACTGTAGTTTCTTTATACAGTCATTTGTTCTTGGACACTTGAGTTGATTCTAGATTTTGATTATTGTGAATAGGTTTCAATGACCACAGGCAAAAGAGAATTTTTAATAGGATTAGGGGGCCCTTGGGGCAAATACCAAAAAGTGGAATTACTGAGAAATATAAAAGCTGACGCGCTATTTGGTAAGTGGTTTGTCTGTCTCAACACTAGAATAGATCTTTTCCAACAAAATTGTATAGCATGAACCTGAAAACAAAACACCAATCTCCATAAGAATATGGAGATTTGAACAATTTAGAACTTTGGATAGAGGAGAACAAAACAGTTTCATCATAAGCTTCCTCCATTTGGCATGATTCTCTAGAAGACTGCTGGCTATTGGGACATTAATTTCAACCAAATATGGCATACTGATTTCATGTCAATTTCTTACCACCATGCAAGAGGAAGTTAACATTTAAAAGGTGTTATCCCTCTGGGGCAAAGGCAAGATGGTAGAGGAATATAACAGCCAGCATCTTCAATTTCATATGTAACTTTAAGAGGAACTTAACTCCAACTGATCAGTCTAAATAGAGTCAAGTTGGAAACATACTCACTTTCTACATCATGCACTCAGTCCTCAAGTCAATCCTCATTCCGTTTTAAGTTAATTAACTTACAATCACCCTCCCGATATCTGACAGAGGCAACAGCCTTGTTTCTGAAAATTTCACTTCACTGGGAATGGGAAATGAGGATTAGTTTCTGTCACAACTAGATTTACATGGATAACTGCTCTGAACGAATTTGCAATGCTTCTGAGTCTAGTATTTGCAAGTTTACTTCATTCTAGAGGACTTTTAAACATGCCCTGAGAGCCCAAACACTTGAGTGTAAGTACCTCTGCTTGAATTCAGTACCACTCACTTGACATTGCCCAGATTCATGAGTGGGATTTAAGGAGGAGAGTCAGGGCAGCACCAGAAATAACCATATGTCATTTACATTATAACTCTCTTCCTTAAGACTTCATACTTGATTTGACTCAAAGGCTCTGCTCATGAAAAAGGCTCAGCCTTAGGCATACACAAAATATTATGGCTGACTCTTCTACATTCCATGCTTTGCCTCACCTCTTACCCAAAGTTTACAACAATCCCCCCATCACACACACACACACACACACACACACACACACACACACACACACACACACACACACACTCGAACTGCAGTTCTTTGAAGGCAATCAGCTTGAATTCATACAGCCATTCTAAACTCTTAAGCCAGTGTTTCTCAACCTTTTTGGAACACGGTCCCTTCCAATCTTCCCCACCCCATCCTATCAGTTGGTCCTCTAGACCAGTGTTTTTCAACTTTTTTGTGCAAAGGCACACTTTTTTCATGGAAAAAAATCACGAGGCACACCACCATTAGAAAATGTTAAAAAGATTTTAACTCTGTGCCTATATTGACAATATATAAAGTAATTTTCTTGAATAGGAACCAAATAAACACAAAGAAATTATTTTATAATTAGTTTATTATAAAATAATAAAGTATTTTATAAGTGTTCACATTTCTGTTTACTTACTCAATGCCAAATCTGGGCCTGTTTGGTTGAACACAAAGCTAATATTTTGGCAGGAATCGAAGACACACACATAGCTCTTCATCAACAGCTCTCAGTCTCTCTGTCTTTAGAATCTAATGATTGGTCTATTTGTGAGTGGAAGCCACATGTTACGAATGAAATTGGAATTTTTCCCACAGCACACCAGACAATATCTCACAGCGCACTAGTGTGCCGCGGCACAGTGGTTGAAAACATTGCTCTAGACCCATGCTTTGACTCCACATTTGTGTAATTTTCCTCTAAGAATATCCTGGGAGTCCACAGAAGGGCATATAGCCCCTTGTGGAGAAATGCTATATTAACCATGACCTAAAGCTGGCATAGAACATCTATTGAATAACTATATACTGAAGAAAGGTATGGGCTCTGTTCTTTTCTTTTTTCTTTTTTTTTGGGCGGGGGAGAGGGTGTGGGCCAAACCCAATGGTGCTCAGGGATTACTCCTGGCTCTGCACTCAGAAATTGTTCCTGGCAGACTTGGGAGACATATGGGATACTGGGGATCAAACCCGGGTCAGTCCCAGGTTGGCTGCATACAAGACAAACGTCCTACCGCTGTGCTACTGCTCCAGCTCATCTGTTATTTTCATAATCATGCCAGTGAGTGCTAAAATCAAAGCAGCTTGGGAAACTCTTATTTTATAGCAAACATTCATTGTAAATAATGAAATTGGTTAAGGTAGAACTGGAACTGGGAAGAGATCATGGACACTCTTTAATCACCCCAGAAGTGATGAGGTAGTGAAGCCATCATTCAGAATAACCACTCAGAAAATAAAGGAGACTTTTGATAAGTGAAACAAGGATAAAAGATGCAATTTACACCCAGAAGATGAAATACTCTAGTTAAGTAAGCCTCCGAACTAAACAGAAGGGTAGAATAAAAATCTACTTGCTCCCTTGGAAGCAATGAATTTGGAATGAGTCTTTCTTGAAAAAAAATTAAAATAATTGTAAATGTGTATATGGGGGTTGCATTTAAGGGGGGTTATATAAGAAATTATGACACTCATTCATATATTATGGAGGGGAACCAATAATTGTGATCCTTCAAGAAAGGTTAACTATGTTAAACCTTTAAAATAAGGACTTGAAAAACAACCAACTGGGGTTGGAGAGATAGCATGGAGGTAAAGCGTTTGCCTTGCATGCAGAAGGATAGTGGTTCAAATCCTGGCATCCCATATGGTCCCCTGAGTCTGCCAGGAGCGATTTCTGAGCACAGAGCCAGGATTAACCTCTGAGTACTGGTGGGTGTGACCCAAAAAAAAAAAAAAAGAAAGAAAAACAATCAACCCACCTATATATTACATCATCATCCAACTAATCCTATTGACTCACTTACCTTTAACTCCAAATAAACAACTCTACAATTAAAACTCTGAAACGACTGCTCTTAGTTCAATTATGTCATTATTTCTCATCGCTAGTATATGAGATTACTTGAGAATGTAAGGTAAATCCATTAAATCCAGTAGCGCACCTTAAATTTCATATAAAGAATAAAACATGCAAGTCATGTCCCTAGATGCCTGATTTGAGGAAAGGAAATCTTTCTAGGTAATATTATCTTGTGTTGAAATTTTTCTACAGTTAATCCCCTAAATTCATAGCTGAAATACCCATGAGTCCTTTGTAAGCTGAATTGTTGTACCAACTTGTTTATATGGCAACAAGCAGAGTTATATAATCTCTCTTGCCACCAATATCTGATGACTTTATATATTTCTTTTTGTCTTTTATACACACAGCTGGTTTGCAAGCTGGCCAATGCAGGCACGGACACATCACGAATTCCTATCAGTTAAAATATCAGCAAATATGTTTTCATCTCCAGCTTTATAAACCCTTTTTCTGCTTCCTAACAGCATTGGTGTTTCACTGACCTCAAAAAGCTATCTTCAGTCTTCTTGAGTCACTTCTATAGAGTGAGGACTGCATTTCCAGATACAACTCTTCATTTCTCAATCACATAACATCTATCACTATTAAAACCCTGCTCTCTCTGCCAGTGCTTTGGCTATACTCACAATGCATATCATCACAACACCCATGTCTGTGGCCAGGAGCATCACAGAAAGGAGATTGTGTATTGTAAAGGTTCAGCATCTACTTGTCTCACGTGGAACCTCATTTCCCAAAATATAACTGAGACTTAACTTTTTTCTTTGTCTTCTAAACTAATACTCAAACTTCCTGGAGTTACAACTGGTAAGAGATATATGCAGAATACTTGAAGCTTATGGCATACAAATGGTGATATTGTAAAAAATAAATAAATAAATGAAACCCCAAATGGTGAGCAACTCCAGTTGCAACAGTAAACAAGGCATTACTCACCTTCCTTCTCAAAGTAAAATCTAAAATCACTAAAGGTATGATTTATTGGTTAACATTGGACATTTAAAGAAAGCTTTCAGAATTAATTAACTTGTAAATTTCTAATGCTTTACCTATAGCTAAATGAGTAGGTGAATAGATGAAGGAATGGTATGCAGGTACAGAAGGCTATGTAGTGCTAATGAGCAAGCAGGTGGTTGAATTCCATAACTTGAAAACTATCAGACTTAATCCCTGCCAGTAACAATCCTTTAATGCAGAGCCAGGAGAAAGCCTTTAGCACTGTCAGAGGAAAGGAAGAGGAGAAGTGAAGTGAAGTGAAGTGAAGAGGAGAGGAGAGGAGAGG
>PVKC010013627.1:0-22799 GCA_004027635.1 Crocidura indochinensis | reverse complement strand
GGGGGGGGGGGAGTGGGTTTGGAGATTTAACAACCAAATAAGGTTTTAACAACTAGTTATTTGAGGAAGAAACGCTATAATCTAGTTGCGAAAGTTTGGATTGGATGAATGTCTAGAAACCCAAGGTCTTCCTGATTCTACTTGGGGTTTCAGTTGCTTGCTCAGACAATGAGGAGTTTGAAGTCAAGTGATTTTTAAAGTCTTAGCCAGTTCTAGACTATAAATCATTCTCAGAAAATATTGTTTAATGACTTCATTTCTGCAGCCTAGAAAGTTCTAGTACCTGGTGAGCTTAATTAACATCAAAATGAGTACTTATGCACTTGAATGATATTTCAAATGAATTTATAAAATAATTATAAACTGGAGCGATAGCGCAACAGTAGAGCACGCAAATGACCCAGGATGGACCTCGATCCCTAGTGTCCCATATGATCCCCCAAGCCAGGAGCAGTTTCTGAGCACATAGCCAGGGGTAACCCCTGAGCATCACCAGATGTGGCACCACAAACAAAAACAAACAAAAAAATATGAACTGCGCACTAGGAAGTGTGTGTGTTTAAAGTTAAAGTTTAGAGAGATCCTGTCTTCTCTTGCAAGGCTTAAGAAATAGACCAGGAGATGTTTTAAGACTATTTCAAGTTATTAAACACTGTCATCTTTTCCCATGATTAGCTCCTAACAGGAGGGAAATGGTACAAACCCAAAAGTGCTAATTGATTGTCCCTATAGCAAAAGAAAACGGTACAAAACTCAATCTAGTAGAGGTGTGGTTCTGAAACCGTGCTGTGTTTTTGCTTTACATGATATTGCCATGTCTTCTCCAGAACCTGGAGAAGGGTTTTGTGGGAAATTGCAGTCCTCATTACTCACAGCTAAGCCTCTGTTACTAACCCTCAGCTGGCCAATAGTTCCTGAGTACAGAAACTATTGAGAGCAGCTGAGGCAAATTTTGTTTTCGTTTTTTGTTTTTGTGTCACACCCGGCAGAGCACAGGGGTTATTCCTGGCTCTGTGCTCAAAGATCGTTCCTGGCAGGCACGGGGTCATATGAGATGCTGGGACTCGAACCCAGGTCCATCCTGGGTTGGGGGCGTGCAAGGCAAACACCCTACCACTGTGCTATCTCTCCAGCCCTGTGGCAAACTTTTACCCAAGTTAAAATTCTCTTTTCCTCTCCCAGAAGATACTGCAGACTGTTTTCTTCATACTAGGCAGAAATATTTTGTATCAGGTGTAGCTTTAGTATCCTCTTCTATAGAAGTTACTTAAAACAAAATAGAAACTACAAGGAAAAAGAAGCTCTGATTACTTCCCCATTTCTGTATAAATAAACTGCCAGGAATGAGCCTCTTTCAGTCACCAATGAGGAAAAAAAATGCCATCGAAGTTGGAGTTGGGGGTCAAGGAACTGGTGCCAAGAATTGGAGCACATGTTGCACATCGAGGGAATTGCAGGTTGACCCCTGGCACTGCACGATTCCTCTCACACCACCTACCACCAGCAGCTAAGTGTGACCCCAAAAACAAACAAAGTAACAATAAATGGTGGAGGTGGGTTAGTGGAGCTAGTGCTTGGAAATATCTCTACAGGGTTAATTCTCAGTTGAGAGGAAAGGAACTCCTCTAATCCCCCAGGATTCTAGAATAGTTCAATAAGTCCTGTTTGATGAACTGACTCCCTCATGGCTGGATGTCATTCAGATAGGTCATGTGCCTCCCACCCCCACCCCCAAGCACCCATACACATTTTTGCTCGTTCCCCTCTTGGAAGCCAATTTAATCTTCACTGATTGTTCAGTATCTCCCAAGGGGGTATTCCTTTGGGAACTTAAAATAAATAAATCTGATCTGATCTTTATATATATATATATATATATATATATATATATATATATATATATATATATATATATATATATATATGAAAAAATATATAGTGTGTGTTCACTACACTAAGCAATGCTCAGAGGTCACTCCTTGGAGGGCTCAGGGAATCATATAGAATGCTGGGAATTGAACCCAGTCACCCAGTCAGCCATGTTAAAGGCAGTGTCCTACCTGCTCAACTATCTCTCCCTGAACCCATTCCTAAAATATATATTTTAAGTTATTATACTTTTTATTATGAAACAAACAAGCAAACATTTTGGTGACTGCCAAGGGATGAAAACTATGACTTAAGTACTTAACAAGCAGATTAACCTACGTTTTTCCATTCTTGATGGTGGTTTTCCCATTTGAACATATCCAAAAGTCAAGATATGTCTTATAGTAACTGATGTGCAGATGTAATGTAGTAGAATTTTCTGTGATAACTAAGGAGAAATCATTGATTAAATGGGGTGGTTTATAATGGAGAAATGATCTGAGAGAGAAATATACTAATAACTTAAAAGGTTACAGCAGAAAATATAGGTTGAAAATTTTACTTGTTTTACCTTCATATAATTTATAATTCAAAAGGTATAAAAGAAACATAACAGGGGCTGGGCGGTGGCGCTGAAGGTAAGGTGCCTGCCTTACCGCGCTAACCTTGGACGGACCGCGGTTCGATCCCCCGTGCCCCATATGGTCCCCCAGGCCAGGGGCGACTTCTGAGCGCATAACCAGGAGTAACCTCTGAGCGTCACTGGGTGTGACCCAAAAACCAAAAAAAAAAAAAAAAGAAATATAACAAAGTCTCCTTATTGGTTCAACATCCAACAACCCATTTTTCCATTTATCTTTTCTCCCTCTGACTGGACAGAAACCTTATACCACAGGTCTTCTAGTAAAAATTCATCAACCAATAAATCATATTAATTTACCTCTCTTAGAAGTGCTGGGCCTCCAATCCTGGAACTGGTCTGTAAAAATTTTTCAACTTCATAGAAATTTTTACAGGCAAGGAAAACTTCCGAAGACTAGAGGGAGAAATCTGTTTGTTTGCAGTATTTCAGGGCGGTGCTCCCTGGATCATTCCCTGGGATACAGAGCTGGGACAGAATTTGTGAAGTTGCCAGAAAGTGTGTTCTAGAGGATACCAGTTCTGTTTAGAGTTTGTATTATTTTACTGTTTTCTTGGTGCCAGGTTTTAAATCCAGGTCCTCAGAAGTACAAAGCAAGGTACTCTTCTACTAAGCTGCCTTGCTAGCATCTAGCCTTGTTTAGTTTCTATGTGTGTGTGTGGGGGAGGGGGTTACAGAAAGTCTTTTTCAAAGTAATCATTGGCTTATTTTTCAACTTTCTCTTATATTTCAGATTTTGGAACCAACAAAATGCAAATCCAAACATATTTTGCTAAGCACTTTAAAAAATACTTTGTGCTATTTTAGCCTAATTTTTTTCTGTCTTTTCTTTAAAAAAATTTTTAAAATAAAACCACTGATGAGAAGATGGCAGAGATTGCTTCTTACTTGACAAAATGCCTGGCTTTAACTCCAAAATCAGAATCCACTGCAGTAAAACCACCTGGGCTTCATCCAGAGGGAATTCCCAGACTCTCCCCTGTGTCAAGGAATTAGAAATGCAAGAAGACTCCAGAAATGGTCTAAAAACAAACAAATAAAAGAAACAAATAGAACCATAAAATATTCCTTGGAGCCTTAGACATAGTACAGAGGGCTTGCCTGGCATGTGGTCAACTATGGTTTCATCCCCAGCACTACATATGGTCCCTGAGAACTGCTAGGAGTGTTCCCTAAAGATAGAGCCAGAAGTAAGCCTTGAGAATAGTCATATGTGGTAAAAAAAAAAACAAAACTGATATCACGGAGGTTCAGATGCAATCTATGGTGAGCAGATCAGATGTACCCTGCCCCCATCATGTTCTGAACTTCAAAAAATATATACTGTAGGATTCTTTCAGCTAGCAAATAATAGAATACCTAAATCAAAGTCTTGGAATAGGAATGTTTCATTGCACACATTAAATGTTTAGAGAATTAAGTACAACATTATGGTGATTTCAGGGAATTATTTCTACCTGCATGTAAATAAGATGGCTGCTGCTGTAAATGCAATTGCCTCTCATGGATGTTCAAAGTTAAGAAGGCATGTAGCTTTACTTCACAAGATTTTGTTTCAGTGTAGAAAGTGTTTCTCTAGAGACCCCAAGATTCATTGTTGCTATCTACCCGTCCCATACTATAGGTGGTAATGGAGAGAAGGTTGATGGAACAGAATGAGATCATGTTCCTTTCCCTGGATTTAAGGAAGGCAGTTTCTTCTATTGTTAACCTTTACCGGAATAAAAGTAGAGTTCTGTTAGGGAAAACAAGTATGACCACTGGCTAAACAGGTCAAGGAGATAGACAAGACACCTGCCAAATGACTCTTGCCTTATGTTTGGTGAAAATTTCCTTTTTGAAAAAAAAATTTCCTTTTTGAGAGCAAGAGTACATTTACTACTGTGGCAAAGGAGAATTCATTTTGATTTTTAGAAAAAAAAAAGTGACATTTCTCTT
Source organism: Crocidura indochinensis (assembly GCA_004027635.1). Classification (NCBI taxonomy): domain Eukaryota; kingdom Metazoa; phylum Chordata; class Mammalia; order Eulipotyphla; family Soricidae; genus Crocidura; species Crocidura indochinensis. The sequence goes on along the minus strand of PVKC010013627.1, from coordinate 18,352 downwards.
TCCTGGAATTAAAGCTCATGCCTTCCCTCTTAAATACCTTTGGGTATTTGGAATGCCTCTGAGCCAAGTCCAGGGTTATCCAATGAAGTTCTTCTTGAGGAAGATTTCAGTGAGCCTTCCCTTTTCATTTTCTCTACTGACACTTCTGCAGCAAGTATATGTTCAGGTAAAACACAAGCATGGGCATTTGTCACCAAGAAATTTTTAGTGGTTTTGAAGTTTCTGCAACCTCTATAGTGAACCTGCTTTGTTTCTCTATTTCTGAAACTGATAAAACTTGTTTAAAGAACGATGTGTATCCAGAAACTTTGGTGTGTTAGTTTGTCTTCCTATCTGCCTCTCTCAGGGTGCTTATGTCTTAGAAAAGGAGGTTATTACTACAACGCAGGGCTGGAAATGCTTTGCTGTTAGGTTTGAAAGTCTTAACAAAATAAACACCAGAAAAGGCAAAACTACGTGCAAATGGTAGGCTTCATTCAACCTGAAAGGGTCAGCTGGGGAGCGAGAGAACTGGAATTAAAACAAAGTGAAGCCTCTGCTTTGTTGGGCAGTGGGGCTTAATGTTCGAGGATGGAGAGTGTGTAACCTCTTCTATCTTACCAACCAATTGTCTCCTTGTGTTGAAAACAACTGCTAAACTGACAGGTCTTTCACTATATTTGTTGATCTGGTTTCTGACTCATGCCTTCAAAGAACCTGAAAGTTGTGGCTATTGCTCTTCCTGCTTTTATATACAGAGAGTTAGACAAATAATGCAATAATGCCATTAAGGTTCTCCTTTCTTTTGGGATCTATTTGAAGAGTCTTCTCTGGATTCGATGGAATCTAACTATAAACAGCATATGCAAATTTCCAAGCAGTTTGAGGACAGCAGAGTATCATTTCTTTTTCTCACTTCCCTTCCAATTATCTCATGGCATGATACTGGGAAAATACTAGGTTTCATATGAATGTTTGTCATATGGCTGAATTTTGCTGTTTTTCAATATAATGAAGTCCTGGAGGTGAAAGTGTCTTCAGATATAAATTTCTTCTTATTTCTAGTAGTAAACTACTAGTAGTAAAATTTTGATCTAACTCAGAACAAAGAACCAGAAGATCACTACTTAGGTGAAACTTAGTGGTCCAAAAATATAGTTCAATGGTAGAGCACTTGCCTTGCATGTGTAAGACTCTGGGTTTGATCCCCATCACTAAAAAAAAATTCCACCCACCAAAGATGGGACTTATTTATTATTTGATGAACATACAACTAACATAGTTCTTGGTAATTGAAGTTTTACTTCTTGCACTGTTGAAAGGCTTGAAAACGTCAAATGGAAGAACCTATTTCCACTGAAATGTAAGAGTTCATACTAAAATTCAAGTAGCTTTTGGCGTAAAAGAATTGAATGACTCCATCTTTTCTTGGAGAAAGGTAGGTATTGAATCCTGATTCTATGCCTTAGTAGAGTCAGCAAAATATGTGAGGTAGTTGCTCGCTAACCTGGAGAAACACATTAAATATTCACCCTTTCCTGTAAAAGGGAGGATATAGCAAATGATTTTGAAAATTAAAGAGTATAAATGTCTTAAATGTATTGTATTTGGTACTTCATAAGCTTTTGTAAGCTTTTTTAAATGTCAGCTATTTTATTATTATTATTATTATTATTATTATTATTATTATTATTATGGCCATTGTTAACATCACTACAAGTTCTTTATTTCAGAGCATTGTTAAGCAAAGATATTGATAATGATCACGTCAAACCTTTTCTGATATTGCATATCTTGAATCCATGAAAATATATTTATTGGTCATAAATATCAAACTGCACAGTTTATATGTATGTGGGTTGAGGTTAGGTCAGTTCAAGATGGGCCCACAAGAAGAAACTCACTTGTTGACCACAGTAAGTTAGTGGTGTTTTTCTTAGTATTTCTTAATTTTCACAAAGGGACACATCAGAGAACATTCACATTTGACTATCAACCCCATACTTTGCTCTCTAATGTAGTAAAAAATAGTAAAACACTCTGTTTGAAGGTGATTTTTTTTTTTTTTTGGTTTTTGGGTCACACCCAGTGACTCTCAGTGGTTACTCCTGGCTATATGCTCAGAAATCACTCCTGGCTCAGGGGACCATATGGGACATGGGGGGATCAAACTGCTGTCAGTGCTAGGTCAGCTGCATGCAAAGCAAAGTCTCTACCACTATGCTAAAAACTTATATCAACATAGAGATAATATGGTGTTTGCATTGTTTTCAGAGTTAAGTGAGTTGATGGGTACACTGAGAGTGCTCAGTAAAGTTGTGTTCTCAATGAAGGGTCTTCAAATTCTACTATAGTTTTGCATAATCTCCAGAAAATACTTCTCTTCAGAAACAATTAAGAATTTGAGGTCAACTATTTCAAAATTCCCAACCTATTAATTTGAAAACTTTCAACCTTGGACTTGATCTTTCTGACTATTACCTCTAAAATTTGTGATAAATTGGATGTTATCCACTGACTTCCAGAGAAGTCTGGAGAGGAAGATAGGGAAGACCTTTGGCTTGGTCATATGTCCTTTTTTCACATAAACTAAAATGTGACTGTTTCTTTGCCATTATACATCAAGTCCTTCATCTAGAATGGAGAGGGGTATGTATTTGGGTAGATGTCACTGAGGACACATCTAGTCTTTCCTTAGACGTATAGCCTCTTTTCTCCAGCTCCCTGATTGATAGGACTAATATACTTCATGACTTTATATCATAATTGAGTTTTCTGAGGAGTGAAGAGGGAGGATGAGAAAAGCAAAATGATGCTTCCAGATGAATCTTGCAAGCCTCTGGGAACTCACTCATAAAACACAATCAGTCTCCCTCATCCACTCCTCAAGGCTCATAATGAAATCTCTTCAGGACTTCCTGCTACAGCAAAGAAAAGCCTTTAATTTCAGAGCCAAAGCTATTTGTATACTGTCTCAGTGTCCTTTCCCGGAGAGCTCATCATACAAACAATAGTAAAGGCAAGCAAAAGCAGACTATTGTTTTGTTGTATTTATATCCCTAATGTAGGAAGCAGCATGAAAATACTATTAAGGAAACCCAGTAAGTTTCTGCTCTAGGATATGTATATAGTTTTAGTGCCAAAGACAGCAGGGCCAGATGTTGATGCACATGATCCCCCTGAAAGAACAAAGGAGAAACATATTGGAATTTTGAAGAGAGGGACCAAGCCAAGAGTAACCCACTCAGGTGCCCATATAACGAGCTCTGGTAGAGAACACATGTAATCAGCCTTCCTTCTGAAGATCTGTCAATTAAGACACTACTAACTAACTAACAGCTGAGCAACTTTGGGCACAATTATAATCCATTCTTCAGTTTTTACATCCATGAAATGGGGTACTAATAGCATCTAACTCACAATGGTAATGAACAAGTTATTATATATGAACATAAAGCCGTGTGTTAAATGTTTACCATTGACTAAAATTTGTATCACAGGTAGGTCTATAATGGTTTTCTTGCGATCTGAGAGCTGTAATTCTAAATACACAATGCAATTTTAGGGAGACTGTGTGATACAGTTTCAATAGAGCTGGTTCTACGATTGAACAAAGGTAGCTGTGGAAGAGCTTGATTCCATCATATACCAACATTGACTCTGAACAAGGTTGTATAAATAGTGGGATCACAGTGACTACACGTGTGGCAGTCTGTGAGCACTTTATTAGGCTGACCTGTAAGATCCCTAGTAAATTATTTTTCTCCGCTTTCACCATCTTCATCTTCATTAGCATGTAGAAAAGTGTTATTGATTTCCTCTTTCTAACTTAATCCCATTTAATATTTTAGTTTCCACAAATAGCCCTTGAAAAACTTGAATAACTAGGGCTGGAATACACTTGTCTTGTATGCTTCCAACCTGGGTTCAATCTCCAGCATCCCATATGGTCCTTTGAATACCACCAATAATGATTCCTGAGTATAGAGCCAGGAGTAACCCCTTAGTATTGTCAGCTGAGGCTGAGAGAGTGAGAGAAGAGAAGTTTGAGTAAACTGAGCCTTCAAAGATATTAGAAGAGCTTTAAAATTGACGTAAAACTTATGTAACATAAAATTAACTAGTGTACAGTGATTGCTTTGATGGCATTTTGTACATTCACATGTAGTACAACCTCACCTCCACCTGAACCTCTTGTTTATTATCTCTGAAAGAATCTCCTGTCCATTAAATGATCATGTCTCATTTCTCTTTCCCTAACCTCTAGCAGCCACTAATGTGCTATTTCTATGTAACTAGTCATGATGGGAATTTTATGTAAACGGAATATAATAAACTTTTGCGTCTTGATTTCCTTCATTTAATATTATATTTTAGAGGTTTATTCACATGTTAATGTTTTAGTTCTTATATGTAAGAATAATATTCTTTGTATCCATATATAACCTTTTGTTTCTTGAGTTGCCTTTTGAGGAATATTTGGGTTGTGTCCATCTGTCAGCAAATGTGAATAATGCCACTATGAAAAAGGATTTCTAAAAACTTGCTTTAAAGTCTGTTTTCAGTTATTTTAGGAGTAGAATTTCCGGTTCAAGGGATCATTCTATGGTTTCTATTTTAGAGGGGTGTATATCTGGTAGTTTAGAGGATTTGCTCAGGGATCATTCCTGGTGGTACTGGGGGACGATATGATATTGTGGGGATTGAACTAGGGTTTTAATGTACAAGATAAGAACCTGAACATTGTAGAAACTCTCTGGACTATATTTTTGAAGAACTAACAAGTTGTTTCCCTATGCATCACTACTTTATTATTTTATGTGTAGTAGTTAAAGTTCAGAATGATTTTGATGTTGGGAAAAAGTCCTGATGTGTGGGGGGTGGATTTTCTCCTTTTCAATCTAGACTGACTAATGGGATGGAATGATTACCCAGTGGGCTGGAAAGACAGTAGCTGAGTTCTGGGTGCCTCTTGAATCCTTAGTTGTAGGAAGGCAATCATTCTGGCCTGTGCAAAGCTCATCTACTAAGTCAGTGGGGGAGTTGGAGAGGAGGAAAGGGAAGATTGTTTAGAAGATTGTGAACATAACAAGTCAAACACGAAACTATTCATAGGGTTTTATGTTTAAATGGTTTAAAATATGTCTTGAAATAGATTTGTTATATTCTTGTGCATATATCATAATAGTAATGGGCATAGTTTCCTTCCTTCCTTCCTTCCTTCCTTCCTTCCTTCCTTCCTTCCTTCCTTCCTTCCTTCCTTCCTTCCTTCCTTCTTTCTTTCTTTTTTTCATTTTAATTGAATCACAACCATGAGATACAGAGCTAAAAAGTTTTTGATGAGTGAGCTTAAGTCATACAATATTCCAATATCTTTCACCTGTATATGTTTCCCGCCACAATTTTAAATCACTTCGGTGTTTGCTCACTTGTGTTTTATGTATCTTAAAAGGCAGTATGTGCCACAAGGAGCTTTTGAGAGGCAGGGGCAGATCAGGCCTTCTAGGAACACCAGCCAGAAAAGCCAATGGGTAGGGCCTAAAAGTTACTGTTGCAGCAGGGACAGCAGTATGTGGGGAAAATGGAAAAGTCAGAGTCAGGCAAATTGCATGTCTACTATTGGATCAAAGTGATGAGGGCATAATGGGATCTTGAAACAGAGCAATCTATCAGGAACGAGTGACCAGGTTTGCCATTCATTTAGACAGTGTTGTATATGAGGTAGCTTGGATAGGATTGGCATGCCCAAAGAACATTCTTTTAGGGTTGTCCTAGTGAGTATGAGAATAATCAAAGATAGAGTCTGGAAAGCTTTTCTCAAATTGTGGTCAGTATTAAATAAATGTTCAGGAAATTGCTTAATATCACCTAAATGTCTTTGAGAAAATAATTATCTCAAGAATTGACTGCTAAGCTTGTAAGACCTGACAAATGCAGTCCCCTTTTTTAAAATCGACATGATTGTTAATATTCTTTTATTTTTTATTTTATTTTATTTTCAGGTTTTAGGACTACACCTGGCATGAGCTTTACACCTGGATTTGCTCGGGGATAACTACTGGCAGGGAGGATCAGGAAACAGCTTATAGGTTATTAGGGATCAAACATGGGTTGCCCATGTGTAAAATAAGAGCCTTGCCTGCTGTACTATCTCTCTGGTCCCAATTCATGTTCTTTTCTATCTTGCCCAGAATTGTAAGTAACTAGTTCCCAAACAAATTTCTCAAATTATTCCTAGGAAGAGTTTACAAATTTTCATTCTTCTTGAATCCCTGCCTTTGTCATGAAAAACAACCATTCTAATCTTGTGTATGTTCATTTTAGGCCAAAAGACCCATTTTTCTCTGCTGGGAAATTTACCAAACTATCAAATGTAAGAAATCTTGGGAGTGTTTGGAAGATGTCAGGCTTAGAATATCCCCATATGCCAGGTACCCATCCTTTTTCCCAATTGATTTAACAAGGAGATCTTTTCCTAACTCAGGCCAGTTCTTAGGTAGTTCTGGAAAGCTTAGTAGGGCTAATGAATTCGGTCTTCAAACCTCCACAGAATATAAGGATTTTCCCCTACATGACATCTTGGTTACTGCTGGCCTACAATCTTTCTCTTGTTTTTGTTATTTTGGTGAATTTGTTGTTGATGATGTTGTTTGGTTGGTGGGTTTGGCCACACCTGATGATACTCAAGTGTTACTGCTGGCCTACAATCTTTCTCTTCTTTTTGATATTTTGTTTGAATTTGTTGTTGTTGATGTTGTTTGGTTGACGGGTTTGGGCCACAACTGATGATGCTCAAAGGTTACTCCTGGCTATGTATTCCAGAATCATTCCAAAGGCGCTTAGAGGATTGAATCCAGGTTAGCTGCTTGCAAGGCTAGTGACCTTGTACTATCCACTGTACTATTGCTCAGGCCTAATAGCCTTTCTCTTGGACTAGAGCAAAGGTTATAGAAGTCAATTATGAGACCTTATGCCCTTAGCCATGAATACCTTATCCTGTTTACAAAGTACTTCCTGGGGTCAGAGAGATAGCATGGAGGTAAGGCGTTTGCCTTTCATGCAGAAGGTCATTGGTTCGAATTACGACATCCCATATGGTACTGCCAGAAGAGATTTCTGAGCGTGGAGCCAGAAGTAATCCCTGAGTGCTGCCGGATGTGACCCAAAAAACCAACCAACCAACAAACAAACAAAAAGTACTTCCTGAAGGAGCTCACTCACTCAGAGGCCATTTTACTGGATTTCAAACCCAATGAACTAGAACTTCTGACAAAGGCAACATTTGGGATTTGAGAGGTGAAAAAGTGGGTTTCAGTGCTTTGCTTTGAGGGAAAGTGAGTTTCAGTGTCCTGACAATAGAGAAAGTAGAGTCCAGTACCCTGACTGTAGGGGTCAGGGATCTGAGAAAAGAGGTTCTCCTGCAGGGAAAACAAACAGCTCAAGAGCGACTCTTTCACCCCGTTTCCCATGTGGGGATCAGCCCTGGGAATCAGATCTGCTTGCTTTCCAAGTAAAGCAGAACAAGTACATCTTGGCTCCCAGCTGCAGGTCCCACTTGCAGCCCACATTGGTAATTTAAAGTTCTCTCCTGTTGGATTTTCTGTCTTCAGGGGCTGGACTGCCCTTCCTAAACTGTTCTCTCTTCTGACCCAAGAACTCTTTTCAGACAATGAACCAAGTGAAGTGAAAATGTGAAAAGGCAAAACTCAGGCAGCAACAGAGACCAGCTGCTTGGTCAGCCCTTCTCCGAAACAGCTTCCTGGGGTGCCTGAGCATCTCACACTATACCAACGTGATCTCTGGCCAAACTTTCTATGTCTTTTGAAAAGATAGGATAAAAAAAAAAATACAACAGGATGTTTTCATTTGAAAGAAGAGAGAACAATTACAGTTCTGTGTCCCTGAGGATTTAGGACTCCACCCCAACCCCACCCAGTGGTCCCCTTAGCCCCATTTTACTGTCCAGTATAAGGGAGGGCTGGAAGAAGTCAAAGCAGAGCCCGTGTGTTAACTGTTTCCCTTTGCATTTGTCCAAGAACCCTAGGGAGGAGCCCTTCTGGAGATCTCTTGGGAAGGCTGCAGCCACTTTTCTTGCCTTCCTAACTGTTTCCCAGCCTCGGGATGGCCTGGACAATGGTGGAGCAGGCAGGGTGTGGGTTTAAGACCTGCTTGGAGAGCCAAAGAGTAAACCATGGGGACTTTGGCCAAAGGAACTGGAGGCTGGGAGCACGTGAGGTCAGCAAATCCCTCCTATTCCTGCAGTGTGCCACTCCCTTCCATTGCTCCTGGCCGGGAAGGGGAAGGGCGAGGTCAGGGCTGCCTGGAGGCTGCTTCCCCTGAAGGACAGTATCCCTGCTTTCTCGAGTCCAGCCACCCCCAGCGTTCGAGCCAGGGTATGTGCTGGAAAGCCCAAGAGATGGGTCACAGTGAGCCACGGTTAGCCAAACTAACCCTGGATTGATTTTTTTGAGAATCCAGGCATTTAAAACTATCCATCCTCTCTCTACTCTCACAGCCATTCCAGATACATTTGCAGTTTTGAAAGGATTCTTCTGGAAGCATTTCCTTGTGGAGAGCAGGCACTAGATGGAGGTCTCATTTTGTCCTCTGGCTTTTGGGTTGCAGCCTTGAATTTACTTCTTTAGCTTGGTCATGTGATCATTTTTCTTCGATACTCTCTAGCCAGAAACAACATTCAAGATGTAGTATAGGCAGTAAGGAGTCTGGTACTACAGGAATGTATTTTGTTTATTTTTTGAGGGCCCCACCCTGAAATGCTCAGGGATTATTCCTGGCTCTGTGCTCAGAATTATTCCTGGGAGTGGGAAACCATATGAGTTACTGGGAAGATAACCTAGGCGGGCTGCGTTATTTGATGTACTGTATGATCAAGGTTGTTTTAAGGAAAACCTTGAACTTCTTTCTGGGCCCTGAGGACATGAAGGAATCAACTTCCCTGGAAACTGTTCAACGAAGAAGATGGAGGAAGTAGGATCATTCTGGGGAGAGTTGATGGCTGAGAACTCTGATTTTACTGGGCAGCTGGAGATGTTGGGGATTCTGGTGTTTATTATACAGTGTGAGTATTTTCTGGCGTATAAGACGACCCCTTAATTTTGCAGATAAAACATAGGTTTTATGCCTATATTATGCATATATATTTATATATATTTATGCCTATATTCGCTGTATAAGACAGAACATTCCTGTGCTGCAACAGTGAGCCAATCACAACAAGCAAAGGCTTAGAGGTTATACTGTAATAGACTTCCTCTCTGACTCTGGCCAATCTGAGTAGGCTTTTGTCAGTGTAGATTCCGGTACAGAACATTGTCTAATTTGCATGCATCAAAAGCCTGCTTGGATTGGCCAAGCTAGAGAGGCGGTCCGAGCAGCCTTGCAGTGATTGGTGCAGGGTCGAGTTGGAAAATTCGTTTTGTGGCAATATTTAGACAATTTTCGTTTAGAGGCATATTGAAACATTTTTCGGGATATACTCGGCTTATAAGATGACCCCCGATTTTCGGTTGACTTTTTTTTGTTTCAAAAGTCATCTTATACGCTGGCAAATACGGTAAATAGGGCTGGTAATAGGGCTAGTGACCTGGGGGTTGCATAGATAAGACTTTTGCTTAGTGTAACGTTTTGCTATCATCTTCTTGAAATGTTTAGTCATTTCTATTTTGTTTTGTTTTTGTTTTGGGGCCACACCCAATTTGGCTTGGCATGTGGAGTGGGATCATGAGACTAGAAGCCATGATTCTCTCATGACTAGCTTGGTTTATTAGTTCTTCACAGCTACCCTTCTTCAGACCCCTTCACCTGGGTTAGAAATATGGCACCTGATGATTTTACAGCTGGTGCCTGAACAGGGACTCTCAACGTGGGACAGAAACTGGCAATGAAGAGGAGAGAGCTGAAAACTGAGCATTGAGCAGATGCCAATGCACACTACCTTTCTTCTACCAAAGGTGAGAGGACCTTGCCCACCCACACCTACAACAGCTTATCAGAGTCACTGATGGGGTAGAAGTCAAAGAGAAAGCCTCATTGAAGGGGGTCCAACAGAAGAGAGACAAATGGATACTCCCACCCAGATTCTGGCCCAGGGACTAAAGGTCTTTTGTTCCCAGGCAACCTCAGCAGCCTACTACAAAAGGTGGAGATGGAGAATCCATGCCCAGTCAAAGTCCACCTGAGGAGAAGCTGCTTTCAGATCCTCTTGCAGCTTTTTTCTAGGTTAATCTCTTGACCCTATTTGCATTGGTCATTATATTAAACTGTGTGTTTTACCTGCATAGATCTTAATATCTACTCTTTTGTTCTATGCCTCACTGCAAATGGATACTATTAATTTGCACAGTTCAGGGAAATGCAAATGCTGTTAGATTTTTAATGGCTCTCAGTTATCCTAGTGAATGTTTTTCAACTGCTGTGAAACTTGATTGTGTATATTATTTATCTATTCTCAAATTATCTACAAAAATAGTCTAATGTTCTCCACAAAAAATAGTTCTAATATTGTCCACAGAAATATATGGAAAAGTATCTTGGACACTGTTAAGGGTCCTAGCAAGCTCACTACCTCAAATAAAGACCACAAGGTTTATTGATTCCAGCTAGCTGGGGCACCGGGATCTGCCATATGGATTGATACCAGAAGCCCCTGGCAATATAGGGAGTTTTTTTTTTTTTTTATAGGTTTAAAGAACCTTAGGAGGAGTGCTGATATGGAAAGTAGGGCTTGTAGAATGCTTAGTCTAGGTTCAAACACAGTGTCCAATCAGATGGTGAGCTTATCTTTTTTCAAATAAGATGAGAACTTAGGAAGGGCGAGCAAGACTCCATTCTTTTTTTTTTTTTTTTTTTAATAGCACTCAGACTGCATCCTCTCCCTCTACCCCTTCCAAAGGAAGGGAAGAACGATCATCAGCGGCAAAAGGTCATCACAGAAGCAACACCTAGAGCCGGCTTCACACTCAGGAGAGGACACTTTGACTCCTCCTCATGGCTTCGGGTGTTCTACACAAAGTAACTTCTCTAGTCTCATACTATAGAAATGATCCCTGAAAGTATAGTCTTAGGAGTTCATTTTTTGCCCAAATATGTCAAGTTCCTCTTAGGAGAGGCGTTGGCCAATGTTTACCAGGGCAGCAGGCCATTGATGTCTCAAGGTGAAATTCCAAATTAAGAGACTCAAGAAGGTGGGGGTGGAGAAAGACTTAACAGGCATCTATATCTATCTGAGTTATTATAAATCTATCTTCATAAAAATTCCCTTAATGGATATTATAGACTCTTATTCCAGTGCTCATTATAAGAATGTTTTATCAAACCTATTTTCAAACTGTACATATATCTGCAGTTAGAAATATTCTTATGATTTTGTTTAGAGAGGTTTATGAAAAAGGAATTTGGATGCTATAGGCTCATATTACAGTGCCCGATGTAAGACAGTTTAAGAATTTCCAAATTAAGTATATCTGCAGAAAATATATGTTTATGTCCAGAAAAGTCTATGAAAATTTTTTTGATATGTATAAGACAAGGATATGAAAATATATTATTGCAATGAGGTATACACAATCTAACCTATGACACTTTTTACAGCTAAGTCTACCCTCACCAGCAGTAATTCCTAGAAGTTAGAAAATTTCCTCACCACATTACTTACTGCTAAAGGATTTTTTTTATTTCCCTAACTTTTACTGTGTCTGTTAAAACTTAACAGCCACTTTTATAACTCCTTTCTGAGGTTCCTGCCTCTGATATAGAACAAGAAAATAAAGTTTTTTGTAGCCCATCTCAATTTTTGAACAAAAAGGATAAACTATTAGGTAGGTCACACCCTACTTTTACCCAAAACAAAGGCATTCTCCCCAACTTCCTCTTTCTTTTTACCAAAGCCTTTGACTTGTAAAAGTCTACCTGGATAGGTACTTTTGTCTCTCACTTGACCCTCCATCTCCTGGTTGATTTGTACTGATAGAATAAAGAGAGGTTTCAGTTTGACTTGTAGCATAGAGTGGGACCATGAAACAAGAAGCAAACTGACTTCATGATTCTTTCCTGACTGGTTTAGTTTATTAATTCTTTGCTGCTACCCTTCTTCAGACCAATTCACCTTGGGTTAGAAATATAGCACATGGGGTGATTTTACAACCCAACAGTGCTTAAGTCTTACTCTCACTGTGTTTAGGGATCATTACTGCAAGTGTTGTAGGGACAGATTGACTTGCCATGACTTTCTATAGGAGGAGCTTTGGAGACTTTCAGTGCCCTCCAGGTAAGTGTGAGTTCTTCTCCAATAGAAAAGTCACATATCTACACTACTAGTCCTGGGTTATTACTTCCAAATGTTGTTGCTCATCCTAGAATCTCCCTTAGGCTGGTTAGCATTGGTTGCTCCTTTTTGTAAAGACCTCTTGGATTTGAGTTTTTTGGAATTTTCCTAAGTTTTATAGCAGTGTGTTTAACAGAAAATTACCCTGACACTAGATTTTAGAAATGAGTTAAAAAAGAGGAAAACCTTGAGGGAGATAGAGAAAAGTAAGATTAGGTAGATAGGAGATATCAGGCAGGGGTTGGGATCCCTGGGCACTTGGAGATGTAGAAGTATAGTATATGGATATATTTAAACCACAGAGCCAACAACACTGTCAGTGGAAGACCAAATTACAACCAAACTTAAAAATGAATCTGTCGGGGCCCGGGAGATAGCATGGAGGTAAAGCGTTTGCCTTTCATGCAAAAGGTCATCGGTTCGAATCCCGGTGCCCCATATGGTCCCCCGTGCCTGCCAGGAGCAATTTCTGAGCATGGAGCCAGGAGTAACCCCTGAGCACTGCCGGGTGTGACCCAAAAACCAAATAAAAAAAAATGAATCTGTCAAGGAGGCAGCCTAAGGAGGAGAAAGGAAACCTGAGGACATTGGTAGGGAGATAGTCACACTGTGGCGTGAACACTGTATGTCTGAAACTCAATTATGAATAAAAAAAACTTTGCATAGTCCAGGGAGTTAATAGAAAGACAGAGAGGAAATGGAAAGGAAAGAGGAAGAGAGAGAATGGGAGAATGTGGGAGTTTAGAACTGGGATGGGGCTGGGGTTAGGAGAAAGTTGAGCAGTGGCCAAGATTAGGTCAGTAGCTTCAGAATGAGTGCTCAAAATAGAATTCAGGTCTAGCTCTTTCTCTGTAGAGAACTGCCTCCTTGTAACCTAAAACAAGGTTAGTTTGGGCCAAAGCAAAACAAAACATGCATGTTCTTAAGGAAGTTTAAAATCTTTTTTTTTCTTTGTTTCCCCCCCCCCCCCCCGAGCCAGAATCTAGATATAGACTCCTTGGTTTGGTGCTAAATATTTTCATTTGGCAGAGTCCCCTTGTGGCTAAATTCAGTTCTTCCCATTCTGATAGAGTCCCTTACTCTGACCTTGACCTGAATCTTTAATCAAACTGAAATGGAAAGCAAAATAGAAAGAACCAGAATGAGAGAAAAGAATCATTCAGTGTGACATTGTAAAGAACTCCGGTGTCTGATTACTGTGCTTCAGAGTACTGATAATGCTCTAGCACATGGAAGAAGCAATCTTGGTTGAAGAATAATGTGTTATATTAGTAGAATATTATAAATAATTATTATCATTTCTGGTAAAAATGTAAAATATAGAGCCCTAGTTTTGGGGTGAAGCCGTTCTCAACAAGGCGCCTGTAGGCCCTTGGTCGGTGGGTCTGAAGGTGCAGGGTAATGGCATAGAAATAATTTCACAGGCAGTCAGGTGAAGTTTCAGGAGACATCAGCTTTATTCAAGGCCCTAACCGCCATGTGCATTTCTCCACATGACTTCTAAGCCAAGCAGCTTCTTTCCTCCATGATCCCTTGCTCTGTCCGTTGTCTTCGCTCTCTTCCCTCTCCCCTCCCCAGCCAGCCTCTTTTATTCTTCTATTCCATGCTTCAGCACCTCCCAGGTGTGGGTAGATCTGACCATCCAGGTGCTATTAGCATATGGAATTGGGGGATAAGTAACAGTCATCATTTTTATTGAAAACAGAACTTCTGTGGCATTTAATCATGTTTCATCCTTTAGGTCCAATCAACATTATCTCCTCATTGTTAAATGGAAACATGAAATTTGAAGAGATCAGAAAACAAGATAAGTTTAAATTAAACTCAATTTAAAGTTTAATAAATGAAACCCAATATTAAAACAATTACTTTGGAACTAATATGACAGCTTTCTAGTCTCTGTGTCAGGATGTCACCAAGGAAACTATGTAGTTGTGTGTTTTCTTCCTTATTCCCTCATTATCTGATGTACTTTGTGCAGTGAACTAATCACACACAGATATCAGCCCCCAGAAAGTAAATGATATCCAGGGAATATGATAAAGAAGTACAGAAGATTGAGACACAGACACATCGGCATGCCTAAGTGACCCAAGCTAGAGGTACAAGCACCTCCCTTTTGAGCTGCTTAACTTTGAGCTCAAGAACCCATTAGGGTGAGGGGAATGCAAGTGGGGGAGTGATTAAGAAGTGAAGTTGGTAAGTATTCTCTGGTCTGTCTCCCTACATGAGGGATACATTCTTTTTTTTTTTTTTTTTTTGGTTTTTGGGGGCCACACCCAGTGACGCTCAGGGGTTACTCCTGGCTATGCGCTCAGAAGTCGCTCCTGGCAGGCACGGGGGACCATATGGGAACCGGGGGATCGAACCATGGTCCGTCCTAGGCAAGGCAGCAGGCACCTTACCTCCTGCACCACCTCCCGGCTCCCGAGGGATACATTCTTATGAAAGGACTCCCAGTTTCCAGGAGGACCAAAGGAAGGCCTGCTGTGGACTTTAATCAGATCCTGGTGAGAGCTAGAGAGAGCCACTCCACAGGAAGAATGGAGCTTGTAGTCAGGGATCTCTTCCAAAGTTATGGCTCTCAGCCTGTTTGTAAATGGATCCCAGTATCATTTGTGAATAAATTTTAGCATTATTTGTAGATTGATCCCAGTATTGTTTATGAATGAATCCCAGTATTGTTTGTGAATAGATCTCTGCATTGTTTGCAAAGGGAGCTCATTATTGTCTGAGGATGTATTTCAGACTTATGAATTGAACTCAGCATTATTTGTGAAGGGATCTAGTATTGTTTGTAGAGAGTTCTCATTATTGTTTATGGGTAGATCTCAATATTGTTTGTGAGGAATCTCAGCATTGTTTGAGGTATCCAATAACAGTAGCAGAAGTTGTGGTGAGAGGCTTCCTTGAACCCCCCCCCGAAAAATTATGTTAGTGTTCTGAATTTTATTTTGTTCACTTTGATATCAATACATAGACATCTCATTCTTGTAATGACTTATTTTTTATTGTGCAGTAACTTCATAATCATTTATGGGTTTTAGGGTTCAGAATAATATCATAAATTCCAAGGAAGGTTCTCTCATAGTTATTTAGTCACCCTGCCCCCAGAAAAACTGTGATGGGATAAACATGACATCAAGAGTTCAAAATGACACCAAGAACCCAGGAATACTGCAGCCTTTTGGTGTTATGTTTTGGCATTTATAGGTTTCCTCCTGAGACAGTTTGTCTCACAGTCATCTGAAGGCTAAACAGGAGCATATACTATGACATTTATTAATTTCTCATGTTTGGCCGAGAGTCTCTCTCAGAAGACTGTCTCTAAGCATCCTTGTACATCCTATTGGCTTAAATAGTTGTAGTGTGCCAAACCCTTATCTAGTTTTGGTAAGAAAGATGAAATTTCTATGTTCAGTATAGAGCAGTAAAAAGTGGGTGATAGTGACACCCAGAGATCACCCCATGGGAAGCTTTCGTATACTCAGGTACAGGGGAAGAACTTTCTATTTGTTCACTTAAAGAAGTAGAATTGGATGACTGGTTTTGTTTTTTCTTTTGTTTTTCTTTTTGTTTTTAATTAGAAGGGGAAGCAAGCCAAGTAAGTTAGGGAAATACTGATAGACTAACCTGAGGGATTATATAGATTTGAGGGAGTTAAATGTCATGTCTAGTATTTCCTCAGAAAACTACACAATTGTTACACAAATTAGAGGGGAAAGAACTTCAGATTTCATTTCCCTTGTTAGTTAACCAAAATCTGTGATTTTGTGCCTTTATTTTAATTCTACTTATTGTTTTCCCCAAAAGCTATGCAGATCAAGTCTATGTCTTTCCTTTTCCCACTAGTCCAGATTTTAGGTCAGTCCTGTCGTTGAAGGCTTCCTTTTTGCTCTGTGCCATGGGATTAAGTACATGAGGTAAAGTAAGGATCAGTGAGTACATCCTAAATTGTCTTTTCTGGCTTCTATAAAAAAAATGTACTCTATTTTAATAGCTGTGATGAGAGAGATAAATGATTGATGGCAGGCAACATCTGGCATTGTTATGGTCTAGAAATTCGCTACTGAAACCCACTGATATTAATCAGAATACATAATAAACATGTTGACATTCACCAGTCTCAAAAATTGTCAGTGGAGTAAATTCCAATATTCAGTGACCTGGTGAGTGTTTACACAGGTCTTGCTGAACAAATGCCGAATTTCACTCCTACTTGATCTCAGTGATGCACTTACCCCTCCCAGCCCACCATTATTATCCTTGGGCCTTGACAATCAGAAAGAATATGTCTATATGAACTTTTTTCATTCATCAAAATGTTTTTCTGGATTATTTGACCTTGAGATATTGTTATGTGAAGTACCTATTAGCATCACACTAAAAATTATGTCCTTCCGAACACAATTTGAAAGCACTAACTATGTATTCTGCATATTATGCCTAAACTACAACTAGAGAAAAGACTGATGTTTTTCTGTACATCAATGTGATTGATGTTTTTGCATACTCCATACAATCAAAAAAACCAAGTAAGTGCTCACAACACTTTACTGACTGAATAGCCTCAAGAATGACTAATTCCACATTTAAGTTTGCAGCTTGGGCATATCTCATGTTCTTTTATAAAATTATCATTTCAGTAATTAACATTACAAGGTGTTTTCATCATATATAAAACTATGGAACTGAAGAAAATGATAGAATCAAATATTCTGAATTCAATGGTTAGTTTTCTACCACAGTGTATTTGTGAGTGGGAGATTCTTTATGAGGTTGTTGAGTAGCCTGCAAGTGTACACATTACAAAATACTGAGTGTGGTTTAAATAAAAATTCCCACTTATAAAATTTACATCAAAGGTTTTTTTCTAGAGTTACTCATGCTAATCAAAAGGTAGAAGCAAGCCAAGTTCCACTCATCAATAAAGAAATAAGCAGAATGTGATAAACACAGGGAGTGGAATAATATCCAGCCTTCAGAATGAAAGAAATTCAGGCATGTTACAAAATAGATGAACTTTAAGGACATTATGTTAAATAAAGTAAGTAATTTACTGAAAAACAAACACTGCATAATTCAACTTACATGAGGTGCTAGAAAGTCAAAGAAAGGTGGTCAGGAATTAGGGATGTTTCAATGTGGAATGGCTTAACTTAAGGTCTATAGTTTCAATTTTGAAAGGTGAAAAAGTTCTGAAGACTGATTATTCAGCAATTTAAAACTAAATAACACTTCTAAATTGTAGTATTTCAAATTAAAATTTGAAAACATGCAACACCAATTAAGATGACAAATTTTATATTATGTATACTTTACACAACAAAAATAACCCAATGTGATTTAGATGGTAAATTTTATTACTTAGATATTAAACTGTAAATATAAAATGTAAGTATAAAGTTTTATATAAAGTAGGGACTGGTCCGATAGTACAACATGCCTTGCTTGAGGCTGACCTAGGTTCAATCTCAACATCACCAGGAGTGATCTTTAATAAAGAGTCCGGAATAACTCCTTTGCATTGCCCAGTATGGCCTAAAAACAGACAAAAATTATACAAAGTACAAAATTTCATAAAGAGCAAAAAATAGTAATCATCGCCAGTGCTGAATATATTGGAAATTAGTCTTAAACTAAAATACCTCTATGTCATAGAATTCAAAAATGTACACAATTTCTATGTGGATAATTGTGGACATATATTTTATTGATTTTTCTTTAACATTTATGTATTAGTCTGAGGTTATATAGTTTCTGAATTGATAGTACAGTTGTTAACTACACTGTAGTATACATAGAAATGGTTAGAGTGTTAGAGTTGCACATTTTGTCTTGTATATCTTAGAATAGTTGAAAAGATGGACTAAGAAAAGCACTAGCACAGTTTAGGAAATCTCAGATAATCTCAGAAAGAAAATGATACCTACACATACTTGTGTACTTGTTACTACATTTTAGGAAGGGAAGCTATGGCTCTGCCCATTATTATACAAGAAAACTTATTTTTAGTTTCCATATTTACTT
>PVKC010013626.1:0-22774 GCA_004027635.1 Crocidura indochinensis | reverse complement strand
GAGAAGAGGAGGGGAGGAAAGATGGCAGAAGAAGGGAGAGGAAAGTAGGATAGAAGAGAGAAGAGGAGGGAAGGGGAAGAAAGGGGAGAGGATAGGAGGGGAGAGGAGGGAGGGGAGAGGAGATGAAAGGAGTGGAGACATAGACATAGAAATGTGATATAAACCTTGTCTACCTTAGGCACAAATGTTCTTTCATGGAGGAAATAGTTCTGAAGTTATTCCATTTTTTTTGATAAGTATTAGAGAGGGATGCGAGGGTTTATATTACTTTATTGCGAATAAAATTCATCATATTACTCTATACGTGCTGAACATCCTAAGGAATGCAATTGAATCTCTTCATAAGAAAGATCAGAATAGATATGACAGGTGAACAAGCAATGCTTATTGGGCTCAGGGACAATTTTTGGCATAATCAACCATTAAACTAAGCAGTTCTCTCCTTCGGTGTGGCATTGTTTTTCTTCTGTAGTTCATTGATATTGACAATCACAAAGGCTATTCTTGGAAGGTTCTACGGCCATATAGTGCTGGGTTTGAAATCAGAATCTAATCAGAATCTTACACATGCAGTGATTCCTGGTCTATATCTTTCCCCTCCTAATTTATTTAGATATTTCTCTGCACTTATTCCAGTTTTTTCATTCAACAGATATTGGGGTAGTCAGGGTAAACCCTGTAAACCAAAAATAAGCATTTGACCCTGTATTTAGGAAACCATTCCAGGTAGTGTTGGGAGGATCATATGTCATGTGTCATATGTCATCATATGATCATGTGTCATGGTGAGCCTGGGTCAACTTCCTGCAAGACATTAATTCTTCCCTATCTTCTTTGTCTACTATATTTAATTTTGATATATAATTAAGCTACATAAATTCAAGACTGAGGGATTATATGCTGCTAACTTTTAGAGTATCAAGTATCTTTTTGTGAAATATTTATGTGATATACAATTCTGACCAAAAATATTAAGTACTAATATTTTTATTACAAAATCCGCCTATAGTTAATATGTTCTTTCACATAATTTCATATCATTAATATGTGTGCAACAGATATATAATATATGCATATATATTTTTCATTAGTATTCACATAGTACACATAACTGATGATTTTTAGCTATGTATGGAATATATGTGGTTATCATAATAGCAATTATATGATACATCTAATTGTATATAAGCGTCAAGTAATTTTCCTGTGCAACTGAAGTGAAATTCTGTAAAAATAATCTTTTATTTAGACAGCACAGAATTGTCTGCATAAGATTGTTATTAGTGCTAGCATTGAGAAATCTAAATTTAATTATATTTGTTGATGTAAAAACATCTATCATTGATCTTACAAAGTATGTATCATGCATAATAATGGAAATTGATTTCATTTAATAATATTATATCAGTATAGAGTCATATTTTATTAAAATATATCTCTTTATATATACATATATATATATTTTTGTTTGTTTGTTTGTTTGTTTGTTTTGGGCCACAGCAGAAGTGCTCAGGAACAACTCTTGGCTTTGCACTCAGAAATCACTCCTGGCTGTCTCCAGAGATCAAATAGGATGGCAGGAATTGAACCTAGGTCTGTCCTGGATCAGCCATTTGCAAGGTGATCACCCTATTGTTATTCTAATGCTTAAGCCACATAACTCCATTTTTTTTTTGGTTTTTGGGTCACACCCGGCAATGCTCAGGGGTTACTCCTGGCTCCATGCTCAGAAATTGCTCCTGGCAGGCACGGGGGACCATATGGGGCACCGGGATTTGAACCGATGACCTTTTGCATGAAAGGCGAACGCCTTACCTCCATGCTATCTCCCGGGCCCCCCATATCTCCATTTTTAATAATTACTTTCTCTTTTGATTAAATAAATAATTAGTATTTATCAGAGACCCTGAAACATTATAAGTGAATCTTGTTTTGTTATATTTTAGTGGTGATGAAAATTCCAAAAACGAATTCACATATCTAGGCATAATCTCAGCAGTAGCCACATTCTCAATCTCAATCCTTCAAAGTATTTTATAAACAATAAGTGCATTTTTCTTACCATCCTTGACCATTTTTATTGTTATAACACATACAAACTACAAAATCCCATTTCAAATTCTTTATACAAATAGTACTCATATTTATCTTATGTGATACTCATTAAGTCTGAGACAGTTTATTTCATTTTAGACATGAAAGTTGGTAATATTAAAAAATTAAGCATATATTCACAATGACTAATAATCATCACAGCACAAGCACTGAGTCTATATTCTAAATTTAAATCAGTTATATAATTTTAATATTTGTCATCTAGAGAAAAAAAGCACTAAGTGTCAAAAATTCATGAGCTATTTATAATAAAGCATAATATATACTACTAAGAACATAAGATCTAGTACTTAAGCTTAATGGAAGGATCAAAGAGTAGGATATTACTATCACTGTTTTGTATTATGGAAAACTAAAAATTTTTAAATTTACACTAATTTAATAAAATATTAACACATACAAATATGCACAAGATACAAATAAATAGTATAATCACATGGAAAATGACTTCTTTGAAAGAGTATGGCTATGAGGCAAATATATTCAGCCCCTGTATATTTATTTTATCAAAGAATAGTTATGTACATTGATAATGATGAATAAAACATGTCACCTTATGTGCATTTTAGTAAAAGTATAATAATGATTACAGCAAATGAAACATTTGAGTATAATAATAGCAATTGTACCCCATCAATTCAAAGCAGTAAGTTTTAAGAGCACAAAGAAAATAGATGCATTTCAAATATAAAATAGAACAATAGCACATCATTCAAAAAAGAAGAATGGAGATGAAAAAATGCTGCAAAACAGGAAATCTGAAAACTTCATTTTGTATTTACATTTTTGTTTATTATCTCTCTTGAAACTGACTGTCTAAGGTAGAAAGTACATTTTCAATAATTTAGATCCCAACACTTTCTTGACAGCTGCTTTCACATCCTTGTTCCTCAGACTATAGATAAGAGGGTTCAGCATGGGGATCACTACCGTGTAAAACACAGTGGCCACTTTGTCAGTGTCTGCAGAATTGCCAGTACTGGGTCTGCAGTAGATGAAAAGGATTGTTCCTTGGAACACAACAATGGCTGTGAGGTGTGAGGCACAGGTGGAAAAGGCTTTGCGTCTTCCCTCAGCAGAGCGCATCCTCAGGATAGTGACAAGAATAAACAAGTAGGAGGTGAATATGATCACGATGGTGACAATCTCATTGAATGTGGCCACAATATACACCACAAGGATATTCAAACTAGTGTCATAACAAGCAAGAGAAAACATAGGAGGTAAATCACAGAAGAAGTGATTAATCACATTTGATCTGTAGGTTGGAATTTTAAGAGCTAAACACAAGTGAATCAGAGAAGACACTGTCCCACAAAGGTAACAGCTAGAAGCTAGCAACATCTGAAGATTCTCTGACATGTAGACTGTGTACATCAATGGGCTGCAGATGGCCAGGAAGCGGTCATAGGCCATCACAGCCAATAAGAAGACCTCTGTTACTACAAGTGTACAAAACAAGTAGAATTGCACCATGCATCCCAGAAAGGAGATGGCTTTCTCCTTGTTTAAGAAATTAGCCAGCATCTTTGGCACAATGACAGTAGAGTAGCAAAAATCTACAAAGGACAAATGGCTCAGGAAAAAATACATGGGGGTGTGAAGCTGTGAGCTGAATCGTATCAGTGTAATCAGACCCAAATTGCCAAAAAAGGAGAATGCATATATGAGAAGGAATAAGAAGGACAGGAATACTCTCAACTCTGGGGCATCTGACAGCCCAACAAGAATGAACTCTGTTATAGAAGAACAATTCTCCTGTTCCACTTCCATCTTACGTTGGTCAGGTTTGAGAAACCAAATTGTACATTTTCTGTTTATCCTGAAAAGAAAATAAAACTTCAAACACACACTTAATTTCTACTAGCAAATACTCATAATTGAGGTCAAAGTCTATTGAATTGCTAGTTAAAGTTATTTCAACTGTTCAAAAGCTCATGACAATTTAATCCATGTTAAGCATTAACAGAAATGTGATTTCATTTCTCTATATAACTGTATCGTTATTAGTTTCCCTTATCTATTTTATAATGAGATTAAAATATACTGCAATTGTTTTTGTAAACTAATTTCTATTGCTTAATTTTTTATAGATGGTACATCTATTTTAGTTCTATGCAATTTAATATTTAATATAGACTATCAGCATATATATTTTAGCACATGAGGCAATGCATAGTTCCCTTGTTGGAAATTGACAACTTTCTTTTAGAATATAAACTCATTAGAATATTTTAAACTTGAAATCACATAGCATGCAAAAGTAATGTGAATATAGATATATAGTATCAATATAGTTTTATTATGTGAATTTAAAATTTGACTTAATTTTAATGTCAGGCATGTTAATTATCTAGCAAAAGATAATTACTATATATTTTGAACAGCAATTTTAAATCCTATATCAAAATTTAACAGATATAATAATAAAGATTATATTACTATAGCAAATAACTTTAAGATTCAGTTAAAACAAAAATGTGCTCCATTTGAACAATTAAGAAATGTGCAAAGCTAAATTGCATCATTGCTATCATGTTAAGGATTAAGAAAATAATTGTTGGGGTCAGAGCAGTGGCACAGAGCGGTAAAGCGTTTGCCTTGCCAGTGCTAGCCTAGGATGGACTAGGCTAGGTTCAATCCCCTGGCATTCCATCTGGTCCCCTCAAGCCAGGAGTGATTTCTGAGTGCATAGCCAGGAATAGTCCCTGAGCATCCCTGGGTGTGGCCAAAAACAAAGAAACAAACAAAAAAATAAACAACAGCAATAAGAAAGAAATTAATTGTTTTAAACTTGAGTAGCAAACTCGATTGCACCTTACAAAATATGTCTCACATTCTTTTTCAGTGATTATCAAAAATATATAGTAGACCATTTAATGAGTATATTTACATGTAAACATAGCAGTAACTCTAGAATGATGTATATGCATTATTATCTACCTATTAAAAAACACTTCTGTTTCCCACAGACTTTGGTTCATGGGAAGGGTTTATATTTTATATTATAAATAAAAGTGATCTAGGGACTGGATCTGTGGCCCTAGGGGTAAGGCATCTGCCTTACAAACGCTCGTCTAGGAAGGACTGTGGTTCTATCCTCCAGTGTCCCATATGGTCCCCCCATCCCAGGAGCGATTTCTGAGGTCATAGCCAGGAGTAACCCCTGAGCGTCATCTGATGTGGCCCAAAAACAAAACAAAAAATAAAAGTGATCTGATATCCCTGCATTTTTAAAGTCGAATAAAAGTTAAAGAATATTGGTCTCTGCCATACTCTCTATTCAGCAGGAGTTTGTCAAATACATGTGCCATAAGAATGTGTGAAATGGTTCTTGAATAAAAATTTAATCTTGTAATTTCTCCATATATTAACCTAATTTTAAAGAAACTAAATACATACTTTTCCTATAGTCATTTTTAATTATCTAACCAAAAATATTTTAGTTTAAGAATTGAAACAGGGAAATCCACCTAGAAAATTCCTTATTAGTATATTGAACCTATTCTTCTAGGATAGTTAGTTTATAGAAGAATGAAAGTATAATATAAATAATTCACTGCACTTGTACTGAAGGTATATTACAAACCAACTTAGACACAAATTAATTTAATTCTCAAACTTAAGATAATAACTAGGGAGTCCCTCTACACTTATAAACTTATATTCAATAACAATAAGTAGTTATAAAGAGGAAGAAGGGAAAATTAAAACGAAGAAAAGGCATGAGAATAAGAGAGAAGAAAAAGAACTTTGAGGGAAAGAGCGGGAATGATACTCCAGGCTTTTTTAGCACTTACTCCTGGCTCTGCATTCTGGAATCACTCTTGGATGGAGCAGGGGACCATATAGGATGTCAGGGATTGAATTCTGCTTGTCCATGTGAGAGGTAAGCATCCTTCCCATTGTATTACTGATCCTGACCCAGAAATATTTTTACTACTGTATTTTCTATTCACATAAGTGTGATGCTGCAGGAGAATTTTTCTCTAATGTCAATATCTAAGGATCCTCAATATTCAAATTGACAGCAATATAAATAATAAGTACAAAAACATATATATTAAAATACTCTCCAATTAGAAGACATTGAGTTAGACACCAAACAGAATATTGAACAATAAAGGTCTTAACCTTATAAGGCATAAACTTAGGGACAAACCTGACTCATCAACATTTTGACCCTTTTGCTGTAAATAGTTTAATGCATGTAGTACACAGCTATAGCTTTATAAAATAATTTATACTCAGGGGAAATGGATTATCAACAGTTCAAATCAAGACGAAATCTCTATAGTTTAAAAGCTAATAATACATTTGAAATAAAATGATTAATATTAATTAGTCTCTATAGAATATGATCAGTAACTGTTTCAATATTCTCATGGGTAACAGTGACTTATAAACAAATATGTCACTTGTAGATTTTGTTAAACATTCCACTATTACGTTCTGTTACCATAAGTATGGATCAATGAAACATTGTCATCCTTTCCGATATCATTAACAACACACATATTCCC
Organism: Crocidura indochinensis; assembly: GCA_004027635.1. Lineage (NCBI taxonomy): Eukaryota > Metazoa > Chordata > Mammalia > Eulipotyphla > Soricidae > Crocidura > Crocidura indochinensis. Next base: position 16,136 of record PVKC010013626.1, on the reverse strand, counting down.
AGAGCATGCCATATCAGAACTTCTTCAAAACTATAGTGGAAACTAATATACAGATCGAGAAAATGTATAATAATGTTCTCTCAATGAATATTTCCTTTGTTAAGAATTAAATCTAAGTATTATACAAGCATTCATTATTTTCAAAATAGCCTTTTATGAGAAAGCCTGCTTTATTCTTATTGTAGGCAGAAAGTGATGATGGCTCAGCTATTAAATTAAAATTTAATTAGGGGGTGGAGTGTGGCGCTAAGGTGTCTGCCTTGCTACCGCTAGTCTAGTCTACAGTTTGATCACCCGGCATCAAATATACTCCCCAAAGTCAGGAGCGATTTCTGAGTGCATAGCCAGAAGTAATTCCTGAGCATCATCAGGTGTGACCCAAAAACAAAAATAAAAATTATAACAAGATTAACTTTATGGAACAGATTCCAAACCTTTCTATTGCTGTTTTTGTTTTAATTATATATAATATATTATATACATTTACTTATATATGCATATATGTGTGTATGTGTGTGTTTCTCCATGGGGAGTGAATATATTAAAATTTCTCCTTAGGCTGTATTTTCCCTTAAACATATTCAGTGTTGGAAACCTCAAATAGAAATTTTGTTATTTTAGTGTTTGTTATTTGAGAACAACATCCTGTGCACTACAGGATCACTCTTGGTGGTTCTCCAGAGGTGTCAAGGATTGAAACTAGGTCAGCCACTTGTGAAGCAAGTGTCTTCCTGTTCGTTTGTGTTGTTATAATTTGGAGCCACACACAGTAACTTGGATATTATTTATGCCTCTGTACTCAAAAATCACTATGGCAGGTGCAGGGGGCTATATGGGATACAGAAGTTCAACCTTGGATGGGTTACCTACAATGCTGTGCCCTAGCTATGGTACTATTTCTCTGGCCCAGGGCTGTGCCAATGTACTACTTATCTGGGCTCTAGAATCATCTTACTGATTTCATAATGTTCTTGTTATGTTTTTCTATGGAGTGTCAGTCACTTAATTCTAGTTTGCTTATGGATCCCTGGATACACAAAGGAACTCTCCCTCTGTACGTTTTCCAAAGTAGTATCAATAAAGTTCATTCTGATATTCAAAACTATCATAATACAATTCTAGTATTACTTTGGCAGAAACATCTAATACTGAGGAGATATTCTGGTTCTCCATTTTCACATTCTCTTTCATAATTAATTAAAAAATAGATGCGTGGAGCTAGAGGAGTGGAACAAGCAGTAGGGCGTTTGCTTTGGCGCATTAACCTAGGATGAACCACTGTTCGATCCTCCGGCGTCCCATATGGCCCCCCAAGCCAGGAGCGATTTCTGAGCACAGAGGCAGAAGTAATCCCTGAGCATCACCAGGTGTGGCCCAAAACCAAATATATATATATATATATATATATATATATATATATATATATATATATATATATATATTTGTATATATATATATATATTTATATATATATACATGAGTGCAAGGAAAACAATTAATGACCCTTAAAAAATTTCTACCTGGGGCCGAAGAGATAGCATGGAGGTAAGGCTTTTGCCTTTTATGCAGAAGAAAGGTGGCTCAATTCCCGGCATCCCATATGGTCCCCTGTGCCTGCCAGGAGCGATTTCTGAACATTGAGTCAGGAGTGACCCCTGAGCGCTGCCAGGTGTGACCCAACCCCCCCAAATTTTTTTTCTACCTAATAACCAGGTAGTTTGACTATTATTCTGGCAAAGCAGACTAAAATTTACTGTGATCAATTTTCCATATGAGTAACTAAACATTTATATTGACTAGTATGTTCTAGACAGAAAATATAAAATTTGAAAATTATGGTTTTTTAATTTCTAATATTCCTAGAAGCAAGAGAAAATTCTACATCTGCTTCACATTTTATCTTCCACTAAAACTCTTTTAGGAGATAAATGAGAATCCTCAATGTAGCAAATTTTTATTAATGTAAGCATGCATTCAATATGAAACTATTTTCATTGTTTTCCTGGTCACATTCTTGAGAACTTTATTTCTCAGAATGTTGATAAAGTATTCAACCTAAGAAATTACAAATAGAATTATGACTCTGCACCCAGTTTTAGCAACTGAACATGCCAGGAGAGGATATTGCTGTGGAAGATAGTAATGTCCATCAAGTATGAAACACAGCTGGAGGAGGCTTTGTAGAGATCATCAGTGAGACTCACATTCTGGTTTTCAACAATGAATTTATTTGATTTAAGAAAAAACAGAAGGGGGCCAGAGAGATAGCATGGAGGTAAGGCATTCACCTTGCATATTTAAGGTTGGTGTTTCGAATTCCGACATCCCATATGGTCCCCTGAGCCTTCCAGGAGCAATTTCTGAGTATAGATCCAGGAGTATAACCCGTGAGCACAGTCAGTTGTGACCCCCCCACCCCAAAAGAAAAGAATAAACAGAAGGATTCACCTCTTTATAGGTAGCAACAAAGAAAAAATAAAGTCTGTATGAGATATGAATCTGCCCATGAGAAGGGGATCAGCAAGGAGAATTCAAGAAGTGATTTTATTGGATTCCAAAATATCAAGTTTATAGGAGAACATATGACTATGAGGAACATGATGCATTTTATTCATAGATGGTTGTGGACCTCAAAGCTCTAGAGTGAAATGGTGCAAATGACCACAAGTTAATATTTCATCTTGTCAACTATAACTAATTCTATACATACAAAGCTACCAAGGAAAAAGAACACCATATGCTTTAAAATGAACAGATGACTTGCTGTCATCTGTTATAAATCTATTTAAAAATTGTATTTTATTCCCTGGAAATTTTTAGTATACAACAGAAAAATGTAAGAAAATTGAGCTAAAATTAAAATACCACTATTTAGAATAATGTAATTTTATTTAATTATAATGTGTGAATAACAGAAAATAGCAGCTGTACTGTAAAAGACAAAGGGAAATTGTCACTTTATCAATAAATAAATACACTCAATAGAAACTAATTGTAACCAGGGATTGTTTTTACACTTTGTTCATTATATTTGTCTCTCCAAATATCACTGTGATTTAGCTCGCATTAATATTTGTATTACAAATTCATAACTCTCTGAACCTCAAAAATTAATAAAAATGAAACAATAAAAAACACATAAGAACAAAGAAGTAAACTAAACTATAAAAACATATTTTAAAAATATGCATTCAAGTGAAAACATATATAAACAGCATAAAATATGTATTATACAATTAATATAGCTTGGATTCAATTTCAAATGTACTACAGTTTATATTATATATTATCAAAATTTGGTTATCAAGAGATTATCATTATGCTTATTAAGTTTTAACAGAAGAATAAATGTATATTAGACTCTATTCCTTAAAGAAAGGATAAAGTATGTCATATATTGTTAGTCAAAATAAAGAGGGTTGTGTACATCATTAGGCATTGACTCATTTACTTATAACTAGAGAAAATCAAATGTAAGTAAATAAAAAAATCATTCATTGGGTAAGTGTGATAATACAGGGTTAGGATATTTGTCTTGTTTAATCAGATTGAGTCCCTAGCATCTCATATGATTACATGAACATCTCAATCTCCAGTAATCTATGTGGTGTCTCAAGCTCTGCCAGGAATTATACCATATTTCAGAGACAGGAGTAACACCTAAAGGTGACTTGTGTGGCCCAAAGCCTAAAAAACAAACAACTAAACCTATTTACATCCTATTGTTCTCTGTCCTTTATTATTGTAGTTAGTTCATACATTCATCCTTCACTAGTATTAATATGAGGGCCCGTGTCTTGATAATAAATAACCTCTAGGAAAATATCTTGGAGCTCATTACTTTCTTTAAACCTTCTTTCACGTCTTTATTCCTTAAACTATAGATTAGGGGATTCAACATAGGGATCACTACCGTGTAGAATACGGTGGCCACTTTATCAGTATCAGTAGTGTTGCCAGTACTGGGCCTGCAGTAGATGAAAAGGATTGTTCCATGGAAAACCACGATGGCTGTGAGGTGGGAGGCACAGGTGGAGAAGGCTTTGCGCCTTCCCTCTGCAGAGCGCATCCTCAGGATGGTGACAAGAATAAACAAGTAGGAAGTGAAGATGATCACAATTGTACTCAGCTCATTAAAAGTGGCCACAATGTACAAGAATAGTTCGTTTATACTGACATCAGAGCAAGCAAGTGATAAGAGAGGGGGTAGATCACAGAAGAAATGGTTAATCACATTGGATCTATAGGATGTGATTTCAAGAGCTAAGCACAAATGGATCAAAGAACACACCATCCCACAGAAATAGCAACAAGACACAAGCCCCAAACATAGATTCGGGGACATGGCCACGGTGTATAGTAGTGGGTTACAGATGGCCACAAAGCGATCATAGGCCATCACTGCCAGGAGGAAAACCTCAGTGACCACACAGGTGCAAAACAAGTAGAATTGTGTAGCGCACCCCAGGAAAGAGATGCCCTTTTCCCCAGTTATGATATTTGCCAGCATCTTTGGCACAATCACAGTAGAATAACAGAAATCAACAAAGGACAAATGGCTGAGGAAAAAGTACATTGGAGTGTGAAGTCGAGAGCTGACCCGAATCAATGTGATCATGCCCAGGTTTCCCAAGACAGTGACCCCATAGATGAGGAGAAACACCAGGAATAGCAAAACTCTTAGCTCTGCAGCATCTGTTAATCCCAGAAGAACAAACTCTGACACTGAGGTGCAGTTTTTCTCCCCCATGTCCCCACTTACTGGGGTTGAAAATATTAGTATTTATTCCCCATTCTTATCTCCAACACACTTTCTTCTCTGTTTCCTACAAAAAAAAATATGATAGTTATTTCCCCATAAACAGTAGGATAGATTATAATGAAAATTGTACCATATAAATAAACAGTTCACAGATGCAATATTTATTATGATATTCACACTGTACTAAATTATCCCTAAGCTACTCAATATAATTTAGAGTTTGGAACTAAGTTGTGAGATACATAATATGTTATTAATTAGATATAATATATTGAAATCCAAATAAGTCCTTTTTCTTGTCAGATTACTTAATAAATGATACAATTTTTGAGACCCCCCAAAATGATGAACAAATGCTATCTTTCTCATTTCTTTATGTAATTAAAGTTACCATGTCTGTTTAAAACTACAACTTCATTCACCAAAATGAAGTTTTTATCAAGATTTCACTCTAATATTCCCCATGTAAAATTAGCATGTAATTCTTTAGCAGTGTGTCTTTCTATATCAAGCCTTATACTTTGATTTAATACTTGACTATATCTGTCATGATTCTTAAGAATAATTATAATCACCTAATAACAAATGAATTCCCTGCTTTAAATCTATTTGTAAAACTAATAAAATGTGGATGAAAGAGTAATAAATCACACTGAGTTCCAAACTCAAAATTACATTGCATAGTTGATTACGATAGTGGAATATACAAGAGTAAAATGAATGGCAGATGTTTCAGAATTAATTATCAGAATATTCATGAAGCATAAATAGTAGCTTTAAATTTTAATTTTATTTTAAAACATGCAAAAATAGTCTCTGAATTATCACAATTTTGTGAGAAAAGAAATGTGACATTTTATTATGAAGATTTTTTCACTTGAGTCCCTTATCATTTCGAAATTAAAATGAGAACAGAACATTCTTTTTTTGGAATGTCATTCCCTTTAACATATATACATGTCTTCTGAGATATTCATTATTTCTAGACAAAAAATTGGTCTAAAGCCCAACAGTTTGCCTTAACACATTTCAAATTGGAGGATTCACGAATTATAAAATACAAATTTAAAGTCATATAATATTTTAATATTATATTCTCCGTGATTAAAGTGAAATATCTTTTTATAAATATAGTACTTAGTTTGAAAATACTTTTCTGTTCAATTCCTCTATACTAAAAACCAAAAATAAGGATGTCATATTAGATAGGGGGCTTTCTCTATATGCACCTAACCTGTGTTTGATCCCTTGTACACCATATGCTATTCTGAACACTTTCAGGTGTAATTCGTAAATACATAGCCTGAAGTAACCCATGTGCATAGTCAAGTGCACCTCTCACCCCCACTTCAAAAGTTTTTGATTACTTCTAAAGAAGTCTTTATAAACTATAGGCTAATTTAAACCACAGGGAATATTTGAGCATTTCTTTACCATCAAAGTACTGCTGCTATCTGGTAGGTAAAGATTTGTGATGCTGCTAAGCACTCCACAATGCTCAGGAACACCCTTGATGCCCCCACATAATACCCTTGTGCCCATACATAGTGAAAACAAAACTTCTGATGCACATGATGTACATAACATCAAGACATGCAAGCATCACATTATTTGTCCCCAAGTGTTTATAGTATCAAGTATGCAATAGAAGCTTAGAAGAGGTGAGGTGTACCAAACACATTTTTACCTAGACTAAAGTAGCTCCTCTCCTTTCCACTACAGACAGATTTCCTCCATCTATGGACCACCTTGAGCCATTCTAAGAGCCTCTCATTGAAGTGTCCACCAGGAGAGCCTCTTGCTAACTTGACCCGATTTTACATTGCAGTGAGTCTATATAAGTGGTCCTCAAACTACAGTCCGCGGGCCACATCCTGTATTTGTTCCCATTTTGCTTCTTCACTTCAAAATAAGATATATGCAGTGTGCATAGAAATTTGTTCGTAGTTTTTGTTTTTACTATAGTTCGGCCTCCAACGATCTGAGGGACAGTGAACTGGTCCCCTGTTTAAAAAGTTTGAGGACCCCTGAATGAAAGAAAGTAAGAAGTATGTAACCCAATCTGTTAACCTTTATTTCTACTCTGGCAATGATAATATCTTTGATTTTGTATTGACTCTACTTTTAAAAAATATATTAACTATTTTAAGATATATTTACCCCCATTTTATAAATTTTACTAGACAAATATAAATTACCTTTATAAAAATTTCTTTAAACATGACATTTTTAAACTAATATGGTAATTTTATTTTGGTTTTGAGCTACACCCAGCAATGCTCAGGGATTACTCATGGAAATACACTCAGAAATTACTCCTGGCAGGCCCTGGGGAACATAGAAGAGGCCAAGGATCCAACCCTGGTCAGTCTCAAGCATAGCAGATGCTATTGTTCCAGCTGAGTCCTTAATATGGTCATTCTTAAACAACACTTAATAGAAAGATTTTAAACAATTTTGAAAAATGTCTAATGTTATTCCTCTTCTTTATAATTCAATCTTTAATGCAGAATAAAACAAATTACATCTAGGAAAAAAATAAGAATAATCCTCCAATTTCAAGGAAAAGCATTCCTATCTAAGTCTCCCAAAAGCAGAGTTTTATCTAACCAACATACCTGCAGTATAAATATTGCCTCTCTTCTTTCTGAAGGCATTATAGTGAATATTGTTATATGCTTTATGTTTTATTGCCTTGGTCCCATGGGTTCATGCCTTCACAATTTCTCAAAGCAATGATTAATCTCCATAATGCAGCAACAAGGGATTAGAAAACATTTCCATTTTGGGATTCAAGCAATTAACATATTTTGCAGATTGAATGAGTCAGTTGTTTAAAATTAGCCCAACATCATACCAATATTTGAATTTGACATGATTCTCCTCAAAGTTTGTGATGAATATAAGAGTTCTGTATACTTCCCAAAGCACTGCACTGAGTTATAATAGATCTCATTTGCTATGGGGAGACAGTAGAATATATATGGTGTTCTTATTGCATATGGACAAACTGGGTTCAACCCCTGTCATCACATTTGATTCCTTGAACCGGCCAATTGTAATCTTTGTTAACACAGCCAAGACTAAGTCTTGTGCATTGCTTTATGTGACTGCAAGTCAGAAAAAAAGGTTATATTATCTTGCTTACTTATAAGATATTATGTACAAGATCTTATGCATAAAATCTCCTGGAGAACTGAGGACATGAAGTCATACCAGTACTTATTAACTATCCACAAAGCGTGGAACAATAAACCTCCTTTACTATGAAAAATGATAGATGCTTACATCATCTCTCATATATATCTCAAATGTATATCTCATATATATCAGAGATAATACAGGAGGTGTAAGTTGTTACATATAGCTCATTGTTATAACAAAATTGCATGATGCACTGTGGTATATGCCACTGAGCTAAACCTCTGAAGAGGCAGAACTTCTAAATACACAAACAATATCCTTCTTACTCAATATCAGATATTAATAGTTTTGTCTCAAGCTTCTCTTTCCTTTCAATATGGCTTTTCTGACAATATTGTTTCATACACAGTTCTACTCAAATTGCAGTCTGTAGTTTTTTACCTTGAATGTATTCAGCATATAAGAAACTACATGATGTGTATAGGAGCAACAGGCAGTTTCAATCCACCCGTGTTACATATATGTACCAAGCCTATAGCATTCTGACATTTTGGAATATTTATTTCTATGTTTTGTACCAATAACCTCATACTTCATTTTTCTGAATACTCCCAAAGCATGGGTTTTCTTATCTATTCACATATTTTACATGGATGATTGAGAAGAAAAATATTGAATTCCAAAAACAAAGCCTAAAAATAACCTTAATGTTTTTCCATGAAGAATGAAGTTTCACTTAATCATAACATTCAAAATCCATCAAATTATGGGGCCAGAGAGATAGCACAGCGATAGGGCATCTGCCTTGGAAGCAACCTATGCAGGGTGAACGGTGGCTCAAATCTGGGCATCCCATATGGTCCCCCATGCCTGCCAGGAGTGATTTCTGATCACAGACCCAGGAGTAACCCCCGAATGCTGCTGGGTGTGACCCAACTCCCCCCAAAATCCATCAAATTATATATTATTTCTCTTTGATATATTATGTACATAACTATATCGTTCCATGGAAAATAACAGGATATTCATGTCCTTTCCTCCATAAAGCAGTATCTTAAAAATGACCCATAGTAGTAGATGGGACAGTAATTTGCTTAAAATCATTTATACTTTTGCAGTGAACCTTGAAATATAGTTGTATGTGCTGAGGAAGTGATATCAAAAACACAACAGAAATTTTATAAATAAATTCATTATGAGCAATGTGTTATGGCATCTAGAACCCACTAAAAGAAACATTCTTCTTTTTTATGTAGCAAGTATATTTGTGAAAATTATTGTATCTCCAATAAAGTCATTAACACAATAGCAGAATATTCAGCAAGCTCTTTTTTGTTTTTGTTTTTGAGTCATACCCTCCAGCGCTCAGGTGTTACTCCTGACTCTATGCTCAGAAATCACTCCTGGCAGGCTCGGGGGACCACTCGGGATCCCAGGATTTGAACCACCATCTTTCTGCATCCAAGGCAAACGCCCCACCTGCATGCCATCCCTCTGGCAGCAGCAAGCTTTTTTTTTTTTAAAGATAAAAAATGTAATGTAAAAGGTGTGTGTATGGCATTTGATGTTCTTTGAATAGGCACAGCAAAACATGGAGGAAATAGAAATGAAAACCTTTGGCCTAAAACCAGAGATACCTTAGGGCTAGAGAGATAGCACAGCGGTAGAGCATTTGACTTGCATGCAGTCAATTTAGGACAGATGGTGGTTTAAATCCCAGCACCCCGTATTGTCCCCCCTATGCCTGCCAGGGGCGATTTCTGAGCTCAGAGTCAGGAGTAACTCCTGAGCTCCACCAGGTATGACCTAAAACAAACAAACAAACAAAAAATAAATATAAAAGTGATGCCTTACCCATGAAGTATCTTGTCATGTTTTACTCCAGGATTCAGGTATACCAAGTTGTACCACTCTAAAGACTTTCTCTGTGTTCCCCATAAAAGCTCTTCACAATCAGGGTTGTTACTGTCAAGTTTCTGTAATTAGAGATCCTGGTTTCTGTACAGATCCTATGTTGATGTCAGGATGACATGGGGTGCCTTCTGGTTTCATCTCAATATTAGGTGGCAGTGCCAAGAACCTTTCCCTGAAAGCAGGTTGTTGCTGTTACCAAAAACACCAGGATGTCATAAGGTCCCACTCTGGAGTAAGTCAATGTCAGGGTAGCATTAGGGCCTACCCTGGTAGATGTCCAATTCCTTGTGATGGTGTAGAAAACTGTGGTTTGTCTCCATAGATGGAATCTAACGTTCAGGGGTGAAGGGTCAATGTCCAATCTTCTGAAGCCTAAGCAAGTGGGTTTCGGCAAGGAACAGTTTAAAGGAGACCCCAGGCTTCCCCCTTCCTGCAGGGGGCGGGGAAGGGACTGGAGAACTTATGACTTCCAGAAATTAAGGATGCAAATGCCTCTCAGGGAGTCAAAAGCTTCAGCAGGCAACAAGGGGACAACATGGATCTATGCGCTCTTCACTCTTTGTGAAGCAGATTATTATTCTCTCTCAAGCTAACTGCCAGCCAGCTCCCAAAATGAAAAATAGTCTCTGCCTGAGAAGAAACCAAAACTCTGTTCCTATCAATCTATTATCAATGGACTCCTATCTTCCAACTCCCTTCACTGGGTACCTGTGCTTGCTACCATAATCAGTTTACAAGACACCCCCAGTCAAAGACATTTCCTGATATGAGTTGCTGTGAGTTGTTTGCAGACTACAGATGGCCAAATCACAGTCTAAAGTGGTGTCTCAGAAACAACACCCTCCCCCTCCACTATCTCTAAAATATAAAAGGGACATGTGTATCTCCTTTGTATATCTCAGATGTATTCCCTTAACATCTATAATTCTTTTTTGAATATCCTCTTATATAGTGACAATTTTCTCACTGTTTTTTTATTTGATTGCTTGTTTGTTTTTTCCCCAATGATATTTGTTTTATAAGCAATGCTGATAGAAGAGTTTCTCTGTATAGAATCCCAAAGTTATGAGGAATGCTGTACTTGATGTCAGTCCCCAGAGGTACCAACAATATCTTGTGGCATTTGTTCCTCTTTTGCATAGGCACATTAAAATGGGAAAGTAATACTATGTATATATATTCCTATCTCTATTAGATAATAACATGTTTGTACACCTAATATTTTCCCATTTTTAATGTGCCTATGCAAAAGGGAACAATGCCATAGGTACTATTGATGCATATGGGGCCAAAGATAGCAAGTCCAACAAGACCTTAACCAGGTTCTAATATGAACTTAAAATGCTAAAGAACCTATCTACTGGAATTGCTCACTAAATAGATCCCAAATTTGGAAGAAATTGTCACTACACAAGAAGATAGACAATAAGAAATTATCTATTCTTATTAAAGAAATACATCTTAAGATATACTCAAAGGAGATATAAATGCCCCCTTTAATTCTTTTAAAATAGTCTGAGGTTGTGTAAAATCTAGTGGACAAGTTTAGCCTGTGTTTAGAACTTGGGGAATCAAAAATTGGTTCCCAGAAGCCACATATCAGGATATGTCCTTGATCTAGGGCTTTGAAGAAACTGAATCTCATAGCAAACAACCACAGCAAAAGAGGTGAGGCAAAGGGGAAATTATCTGAGAGCAAATAAACAACAGTGTCAGTGTCAGCTTCTTCTCAGGCTGAGAAAATGTCTTTTCACTTTGGAGGCTTGTTGGCAGCTGGCTGGGGTGAGGATAATTTTAGGTACCATATTTTCCTGCATATAAGATGACTGGGCACATAAGATGACCCCCTACTTTTCCTGTTAAAATATAGTGTTTGGACTATATTTGCTGTATAAGACTACTTCTCTTTGAAAACACACCAAATGGAAATTAAAAACCATTTGCGAGAAAAAGAGTAGAACACTCAAAGGTCAACAGTATATGTTTAATAAAGCTAAATTGATGGTTTAGGGACCCTTATTTAAGGGTGCCTGCATTTAGGGATTGCCATATTGGTTGAATTCCTGTATTAATTCTTATAGCTGCCACCTCTTCTAGAAGATGATCCAGAGAATTTTGCATTAGGTTCCCCAGCCTTTTGTAAAAACCTATTATAAAAGCCTAGTCAGGTTAGATCAACATAGATAGATAACTGTCTGCCAATGTTTGTCCTTCTTTTTATCTTAACCTATTCTAAACAATAAATATTGTAAGTAGAGAATAGTCAGGGCTATCAGTCCATGAGGCTATGAGACTCCAGACACTTTCTTATCTCCCTTATGTCTGTCTTGTTTTTTATTTGTTTGTTTATTTTTGGGCTACACCTGACCACACTCAGGGGTTCCTCCTGGCTCTGAGCTCAGAAATCACTTCTGGAAGACTCAGGGGACATTATGGGGTGCCAGGTATCAAACCCAGACCCAACAAAGGTTGCCATGTGGAAGACAAATGCCATTAATCTCTGTGCTATCTCTCCAGCCCTTGTCTTGTTTTCTTAATCCTCCAGGTAACCCTGCGTCTGGTCTATTCACCCTGGGCCAGTCCCTAGATCCTTTGAATTATATTATTTTCAAAAGAAGACTTTCAACAATATCAACAGACAATCTAATTTTGCTTTCTTGTGATATTTAAATAGAAAAAAAAATAATGTGGGGCCAGATATAATAGTTGTTAAGGCAATTGACTGAACTTTATTCTAGAAGTCTTCAATTTGTCACAGTTCACCTTGACTTGTACCCAGTGTAGTAGAGCTTGGTTCTATCCATAACATATGGTTCCTTAAACACTGTCAGAAGTGGTCTCAGAAAACAACAGAGAAGTAAAACCTGAGCATGGATGGATATGGCCCCCAAATAGAAATATACAATAAATAATTGATTAAAGATAATTGTGAGAAATAAAAATTGGCATGTATCTTGGTTAGAGTTGAGTGTGCAAACGTTTTTCATTTGACATTAATATACCACTATCCGGGACAGCTAAGTGGCACTAGAGGTAAGGTGTCTGCCTTGCATGCTCTAGCCAAGGAAAGATGGCGACCGTGGTTCGATCCCCCAGAGTCCAATATGGTCCCCCCAAGCCAGGGGCAATTTCTGAGCGCTTAGCCAGGAGTAACCCCTGAGCATCAAACGGGTATGGCCCAAAAAACCAATATATATAAATATATATATATAATATATATATAAACCAATATATATGAATAATATATATTTATATATTTATATATATAAATAATACCCACTATCCTCAGCTATTAAAAATATAACTTTAGAAATGTCCAAAGCTACAGTAAAATGGGTAGGGTACTTGTATGCAGTTGACCCAGATTTGATCTCCATTATACCATAAAGTCCTTTAAGCAATGAGTGAGAAACGAGAAAAGAAAAGCCCTGAGCAGCATTATGTGAGAATCCCAAAACAAACAAAAAAATAATAGAGGGAAAGTAAAAATGCAAATTGGTTGTTATGTTTTGTTTTCTTAGCATTGATATCTTGTTATAGATGTGAATTATGGAAATTAAAAACCAGATATATTAAAATCATAATAAAATCTTATATGTAGTAGAGAAACTTTATTTGGAAAATTGAGAAAAGAAATAAATGATAAATATAATCTCAGAGAGGACACTAATATTACATTCCAAATTAGGTTATGCTAGTGACTCCTAGAGTAAAAGGAAAATTATTGTATCTGTGATTCTAGAGTAATGCCAAGTGAAATGAATTTCAACAAAATGTATTGTCTCAGTGAAATATTTAATAATCATCATGACTTAAACTATTATCAATATTATGAGTTGTATGAGTCCATATAAATTATTGCTCTTATTTTTCTTATTTTATTTATCCCACTACATTGATGTTTTTAACATTTAATATAGATGTAGAGAATACAGGAAAAAATGAAGTGCATAAGCTTATAAATATTAAATCTGATAGGTGAGTTAGTTCTTAACTCTAAAATTACCTGCTTTTCATTGAATTTTAATAAGATTATAGATACATGTATTCAAGACTTAATTATTATGTTATTTAAGTTTAAGTTCATTTTAGAAGATGTAAAGAAGTTATACCCAGATTCTATTAAGTGATGCATTAAAATTTTTGATGTTTTCATAGATATTAATATGGAATACATGTAAAAAATGCATCATGCTGACCCTCTGCACTTAAGTTTTCCAGAAAACCATTCTATCATTTATAAGTAGACTTCCATAGCATAATACAGCAATATTGAAATCCCTGAAAGCGCATTAATCACATAGACTATATTTCATTAATTTCACTTAAATTTATGCCAAGTAATTTGTTCATAAAAAGCAATAAACAAACATATATATGCATACAAGCAAATATACACACAAACATATTATTAACATATATATTGTAATTTTCTCAATGATACTCTAATTTATGATTACTGAGACAATGTTATATTCTCTCCTCTATTTTGTCATGCTTTTGCTTAGTGAAAAAATTCTGAATTATTTCTTAAAAGTCTGCTTATTTTGTTTTTTAAGATTAAATTTTAATAATTTTATAAAGGTGTCTTACTGATATCTTACTGAAACTCATAAACATATTTGAAATTTTCTCTTTCTAAAATTATTTATGACATTTATTTTTTTTTCTATTTGGCACTGAAATGTCAATGGGTGTTCACTTTACTGCCCTATTGTTAGCATTTGATTTTGGAGTTTTGAAAGATAATAGCTTTAGTTAATTTTAATCAGTATTTGTATTTTTTAGAAGAAATCTATGCTTTTGACAATCTTCTTTATGGTGGGTGTTTTTAAAAGGAAAGGGGAAGGATTACTATTTGTTGACATTATTTAATATACCCTACACAATACTTCTGTCATCAGTATCTTATTATTTGGATTGTGTATACTATTTCAAGCTTTTTTAAAAAATTAAGAATGGGAGATGCTGTCCATTCTTTTTCCACAGAGCCAAATTTTATTCTCTTGTGATTATAATGCCATGTCTTTTCTGTTTTACAGTAATTAAATAATTCTTCAAAATGTTTTAAGAGACCTTAAAAGCAAATATTTGTGGAATCACTTTTTATATATCTAAATATTTTTATAAAAATATGTTCATTAACAAAAGGCCTTGGTATCCATGATCTTTTTTACTGTCTCCTTCACATCTTTATTTCTCAGACTGTAGATCAGAGGATTCAACATGGGAATCACCACTGTGTAAAACACAGAGGCCACTTTGACAGTGTGTCTGGAGTTTTTGGAGTTAGGAACACAGTAGAGGAAGAGGATGGTGCCGTGGAAGATGGTGATGGCAGTCAGGTGTGAGGCACAAGTGGAGAAGGCTTTGCGACGCCCACTGGCTGAATGCATCTTAAGGATGGTGACAACAATAAAGACATAAGACATGAGAATTATGAGTAGTGTACTGACCTCATTAAAGGTAGCAAAAATGAAAAGCAATAACTGGCTGACACGAGTGTCAGAACAAGACAGGGAGAGCAATGAAGAGAACTCACAGAAGAAGTGATTGATTAAGTTGAATCCCTGAAATGACAATTTGATAGCAGAACAGGTGAGTATCAAGGAACATAATAGACCCCATGCATAGGATCCAAAAACAAGCATAACACAGAGTTTCTGAGACATGGCAACTGTATAGAGCAATGGGTTACAAATAGCCACAAAGCGATCATATGCCATTACAGCTAATAAAAAGGACTCTGTGACCACAAAAGTACAAAAGAAAAAGAATTGCACTACACATCCAGCAAACGAAATGGTTCTGTCTTCTATGACTAGGTTCACCAACATCTTGGGAGCAACAATGGAGGAATAACAAAAATCCACAAATGAGAGATGGCTGAGAAAAAAGTACATGGGTGTATGCAATTTAGGGTTAATTTTGATGATGATAATCATCCCAATATTTCCTACAACCGTGACACTGTAGATGACTAAGAAAATTAGAAAGAGAGGTACTTGAAGTTCTGGATAATCTGAAAAGCCCAAGAGGATGAATGTGGCTCCACTTTTATTTCTCTCTGCTAAGAACATGTTTCTGGTTCTCAGAGTCTGTAAACAAATATAGAAGAGTAAGCTGATAAGTTTGCTTCATTGTCCCTTTGGAAGATTTAAGGAAATGAGATATCTCTTTTGTTATTTATCTTTATATGTTTTAGTTTAAAAATGCTAAAATATACTAATATTTAATAGTTTAAATGTTTTAAAATATTAAAACATTATTTTTTAAATTTCAACTAAAATAAAACAAAATTTCCAAATAAATGACT
>PVKC010013625.1:0-22811 GCA_004027635.1 Crocidura indochinensis | reverse complement strand
AATCATTCTGCGTCTTTCTCTCTCCCTCTGACTTATTTCACTCAGCATAATAGATTCCATGTACATCCATGTATAGGAAAATTTCATGACTTCATCTCTCCTGACGGCTGCATAATATTCCATTGTGTATATGTACCATAGTTTCTTTAGCCATTCGTCTGTTGAAGGGCATCTTGGTTGTTTCCAGAGTCTGGCTATTTGTGAAGAGAACAATCGGTGCTGGCGGGGCTGTGGAGAGAAAGGAACTCTTATCCACTGCTGGTGGGAATGCTGTCTAGTCCAACCTCTATGGAGAGCTATTTGGAGATTCCTCCAAAAACTGGAAATTGAGCTCCCATTTGACCCAGCTATTCCACTCCTAGGGATATACCCTAAGAACACAAGAATACAAAAATCCCTTCTTCAGCAGTGAAATCTTAACGAAGAAAAGGTCAAAATAGATTATCATTCTACTCTGGTAAGTTTCCCCTTCACCATTCATTTATAGCAGTACAACCTCTAACATGCCTAGAGAGTTGATTTTTTGAGCTTAGAATCTTCCCCAGAGAAAATCATGAAAAACAAGGATATCTTGCTCCATATGTCTATGGGAGGATGACACTGCTAAAGCTGTGCACAATACCATGAGTTAAAATACATGCTTCATGCAGAGTTGCCCTTGGATCATAATCAAAGCGATGCATCCTTTTAAAAAGTGTTTGAGGGATGGTAGAGATGGCTCCAGGGTTAGAATGGATACATGGCATGCAGAGGTTTAAAACTCAGTTATCCTATACCAAATGCACCCCTTCTCTCACTGTTGCGCTCCCCTCTCTTTTCCTCATCCTACCCTGTTCTGTTGGATCTGAGACTGAGGCCAGAATCTTCATACCACTTGATCATGTATCATTGGAAATGACCCCTGATTCCCCAGATCCCATTTTGCAAGACCTCCCTAATTGTTTTGAAATACATTTCAATCATCTCTAGAAAGATTGTCATGTTTGCGATTTTCAGCTTAGAATAAATCTTATCATTTTAATATATTAAATCAGACCTAGTTACAAAACTTAGTAGATTCTGACTATATAAGACATTTTTCAATAGATAAACTCAGTAGTTTCTTTTAAAGTTGTCATCACATATCTGAGAAACATTTAGTTTGACAAAGGTATCAGTAGATGTTGTTTTTATAAAGCCCCCCAAATCTAAGTCTGCAAACCTTTGTATAGAATGCCATCCAAAATAATCCACTGGCAAATATGTCTTCGCCATCAAATATACTTCTGTCTCCAAACAGTCCTTTCATCTATTCATCCACAAGGGAAATACATTTCCTTTTTCTTTTCAAAAGTTAGCTTTGACCTCTGACATGCAGATTCCAAGAAGAGGGATCATAGAGTCCCCAAACCTTACTGCTCTTCACACTCTCTCTCCCACCTCACCATCATACTTTCAAATATGACAAAACCATTATTTTAAAGAATGAAAAAAAGGTATTAACTTCACCTATATTTATTGACAATTCTGATAACAAATTTTTGTTTCCTCTTTTAACTAGGGAGGTTCTAATTAAAAAAAAGTTAAGACTTTCAGTAAAATGAGATAAAATTGAGGAATCTTATAAACATGTTAAATGATAGGGCTGGGAAGATAGCTCTATTGGTAGGGCAAAGACAGTCACCCTTGAAGTCCTGACCTTGAGTCCCTGCATGTACTACACCTGGCACTGCTGAATCTAGATTCTTACTTATGTGTCTTAAGCATTTCTTTTCATGATTTGCAAGATTTTAGAAAAAAATAATATCTTGTGTGCTTTAGGTTTAAAATCATAAAGTAATATTCAAGTTTTTCTGTTCCCATTAGAGATACGATCATATGCTTTTGTTCTCTATTAATAAGAACTGGGAAGGACCTAATATTTTCCTTCTAAGTTAATTAGTCTATGAGTTTTGCAGAAGCTGATAGAAAACATAAATGTAGATATTTATATGCTTATGAAAATAACATTGGTAATATTTGTGTATTACTTTAGCTTTTTGTGTTTAACAAAAGCTTTCATGAATTAGTTTAATATTAAACTGCAGCTTTGGTAAAGCTGTTCTTCCTAAAGTTACAATATACACGAATCCTCAGCATTTCATACTTTAGTTGTCAAGTAATTTCACTTCCATCTGTCTTCTGATACTACACAGATTGATCATTTCTGTTGTACCTGGCAGTTACTTACGTTACCACTTGGTTATAAAATTTCACTTCTTGCTGTTTCTTGCCTGATAGAATTTTTTTGATCCCATTATGTTTCCTAAAATATTTCTGCTAAGGAAAAACTCCTTTTCTAAGAAGGCATCTCTCTCTTCTACAGAAGTGGTTTTCTAGATATAAATAATTTTAGTTGATGAAGACTTTTTCCTCAGTGTTGTGAAGATTGAAGCTTTCTGCTAGTCTAATTTTTTTTTTGTTTTCTGTCACTGTCAATTTTCTTTTAAGACCTCCTCTTGGCAAAGGATTGGATAGAGACACGGCCATTTTACAACAATGCTCATTTATTAAAATCAATCTTTTTTTTTTTGGTTTTTTTTTGGGGGGGGTCACACCCAGTGACGCTCAGGTGTTACTCCTGGCTATTCGCTCAGAAGTCGCTCCTGGCAGACACGGGTGACCATATGGGGAACCGGGGGATCGAACCGCGGTCCGTCCTAGGTTAGTGCAGGCACCTTATCTCCAGCGCCAACGCCCGGCCCCCAAATCAATCTTTTACAACATGTGTACATTCATTTTCAGCCTGTTTAATATTTTTGAGGGGCTGTGGTTTTGGATCATGCCTGGTGGTGCATAGGGCTTACTCCAGGCACTGTTCAGGGATCGTTGCTGGCAATACTCTGGGGACCATAATCAGTGTTGGAGATTAAACCAGAGTTGGTCACATCCAGGACAAGAGTCTTAACCACCTATATATTCTCTCCAGCCACTTTAGTCAACTTTTAAATGAGAATATCATTGTTAACAATAGTGCCTGTATAAATACATTTTTGGAAATATTCTATATGGTACTTATTTTATTTGTTTTGGGCCCACATCCACTATGCTCAGAATTTACTCCTATCTCTTTGCTCATAGGTTACTCCTAAAAGGGCTCAGGGAACCTCATGGAGTGCAGGAATTGAACCCAGGTTGTCAGCTTGCAAGGCAAGAACCCAAATTACAGTACTATCTCTCCAGCCATTCTATGTATTACTTAAATAAATCAAGATCTCTGATGATTTTAATCACTGTATAAAATTGACATATAATGCAATGTTCATGTATAATATATGTATATGAATGTCTCTATATATTGTACATTATACACATAGGTGCGTATTAAAGTATGCTTGGTTGTTTTGTTTCAAATTTACTTCCCAGGACCTGGAGCGATACTGCAGCAGTAGGGCTTTTGCCTTGTAAGCGGCTAACTAAGGATTGACTATGGTTTGATCCCCTGGCGTCCCATATGGTTCCCCAAGCCAGGAGCGATTTCTGAGCGCATAGCCAGGAGTAACCTCTGAGTGTCACTGGGTGTGGTCCCAAAACAAAACAAAAATAACAACAACAAAACAAAACAAAAAGAGAATCAAATTTACTTCCCAAAGCATTGGGGCAAAACATCCACCCAGAAATAAATCTCAGGACTCACTACTTTTTTTTTTTTTTTTTTTTTTGGTTTTTGGGTCACACCCGGCAGTGCTCAGGGGTTACTCCTGACTCCATGCTCAGAAACTGCTCCTGGCAGGCACGGGGGACCATATGGGGCACCAGGATTCAAACCGATGACCTTTTGCATGAAAGGCAAACGCCTTACCTCCATGCTATCTCCCGGCCCCAGGACTCACTACTTTTATTCCACTATTTCAGTGTTAGCATTTTTTCTTGGCAAATATTGCCTCAACGAATTAGAGCGAGGACAACAATTAAAAGAGCCTGATGACCAAGTTTCCTCCTCTTAGACAAGCGTGCTTGATCCTATTCTTATATAGAGACGAGTGGGAGCCATGCCTGTGTACAAAGCAGAGGCTCATATTTTCAAATTATTGTGAAGAGTTTTGGAATTGGATGCCAAGATAAAGTGGAATCAAGTTGTTTATTGCAGAATGCCCGCTCCAGGGGGTTAGGCGGAGTTGGTGACTTCAAATCTCTGCTCTACCTCTCAGGAAAGGTGTGTGTGTGGAGTGGGGGGGAGGGTCCTGCCTTTCAGAGGCTGCTTCTAAAATATAGGCTCTGCTTTAGACCTTCTCTACTCAATGTCAGATTCCCTAAGTGTTTCTGGAATTTCCCCTTCCACTTTCCAGTTTGCACGGAACAATTCCTAGACACCTTGCAGTTGATTATCTTCTAAACACAATTTGTCTTTTAGCAAATGTTTTCAATTGACAGACCATGTTGATGGCATCTTACACCTCAATGCCTTTGTATTAATGAATCGCTCTTTTCATAATCAGTTGATTAGGTCTCATAATTGCCAATCAACAGAAAGATTAAAGGGTGATATTCGAAAAATTATGTACCTTAACCAAAAATTTCATTTATAATTGTATATGAATTCACAACCACCAGAGAAGACCTTAAAGATAAATGTATTTTTTAATTCAGATGCCAATTTCTCCATCAAACTATAAGTTGAATTGAATATGCATTGTAATCATTAACCATTATTTATTGGTATCCCTTCTTGTATAGTGAAAGTGACATTTTATACTTAAATTGAAGGTTTTTGTATAAATCAATGAATCAACTTGGTTATAAATTTTCAGAACTTAATCAGGAGCAATATTGACCAATTATGTACATCTTACTTAAAAAACTGAAATAGCAGCACACATACATTATTGGATATTTTATAGGACTTTAAAAGGCATTTTTTATAAAGGAAATACATCAAGCAAAAACAATGCTATATTTTATCTGCCAAGTATTTATTTTCTGGAATTGTACCTTCACCAACTTTTTCCTTTCACTGAACAACCAATAAAGAGAGCAAAAGAAATGAGGGCTCTTAGTCATTAATGTCATAAAATCAATATGAAGATATATTTTGGCAGGTTATTGTGAAATGAATGAAAACTGAAGCCTTCAGATGAGACTGTGCCTATGTGTATTCCCACTTCAGAACACAGTTTCGATAGAAATGCCATTTCTTTATATTTCTCCTTCAGTCATTGACTAAAGTGGCAAGGAATATTATACTCATTAGCAAAACTTAACTAAACAAATTTTTCAGGTGTTTAATAAGAGATCTATTAATTTCATCATGTAGGAACCTCAGTCTTAACACTAACCCCAGAGCAGTAAAATGAGCTATGAAATGAATTTTATTTTAGAATATTACGAGTTCTGTTTTTATGACTAAGATTAACTATGTTGCCCAAGAAAGCTCCATTGCTTCTCTTACTGCACCAATGTCAGAAGCAGGAAACAACTAGGTAATTAAAGCTGACTTAGAGGAAATAAAGAAGCAGATAAAAGGGCACCATTGAGAAATCTGCACTAATAGATGAATTATTTGAATGGGTGCTAGAGAATAATAATTTCACAGTGCTAGAAGACAGCAAGGGTTAATTCCTAAGTAAATTTGAGGAATATAAAATATTCCATATTTATATGGAGAAAAGGTAGAATTTCTTTTTGGTCCAATTGAGAGAACTGTAAGTGTCAACTATGGTGGAAATGTCCAGTTTGTGAACCTTATATGTCCCTTGAAATCCTATAATCTGACTCAAGTACATAATGAGACAGACATGGGTGTTTCTTGTTGGCTATCCTGGGCCACCTACCTTTATGCAATGGTCTGGGATAATGTTTTACATATTCAAATGGCCCAAGCCTCACAGGGCCTTGCTTAGATGAAATATTTTCTCGATGTTCTCTACATAACAGGATAACTGGCCCTTTGTATGTAATCCCTGTAATCTGAGAATGACTATGTGTGGTCCCAGCCTTGCCACTTTCCTCAAAACCAAAGCAAACCAACAACAACAGCAAAATAAAGGAAGCAAGGAAGGAAGGAAGGAGGAAGAAAAGGAAAGAAGGGAGGGAGGAAAGGAGGGAGGAAGGAAGGGAAGAAGGGAGGGAGGGAGGAAGGAAGGGAAGAAGGAAGGAAGGGAGGGAGGAAGGGAGAGAGGGAGTAAGGAAGGGAAGAAGGGAAGAAGGAAGAAAGGGAAGGAGGGAGAAAGGGAGAGGGAGAAGGAAGGGATGCAGAGAGGGAAGAAGAGGAGGGAAAGATGAAAGAAAGGGAGGAAGGGAGGGAGGGGAGATGAGAGGTAGGGAAGAAAGAAGGAAGGGAGGAAGGGAAGAAGGAACTTATGTGAAAGGGCCAGGCTCTGTACCCCAGGTTTACAAGACTGAACACATGTTTAATATAAATCATGCATAAAACAGTGAGAAATATAGTCTATAGATATATGGTAAAATTAAAAACTAATCGTTAAAATTCTATAACCAAAAACTCTATAACCAAATCATACAAGCACAGGTTTTAAAATGATTACCAACTTTAAACAAAATAGCATCAAACTGAAAACGGTGAATTATAGTACTCACTGATGAAAACTTGAGGATTTTCTCCCTCACTTTATGATATGGAGCCAGAGAGATAGCATAGTGGTAGGGCATTTGCCTTGCATGCAGAAGGACGTTGGTTCAAATTCCGGCATCCCATATGGTCCCGCGTGACTGCGGGGGGTGATTTCTGAGCGTAGAGCCAGGAGTAGCCCCTGAGCGCTGCCGGGTGAGACCCAAAAATAAAACAAGCAAACAAAAAAAAGTATATCCTTGCTCCCCATTCTATATAACATGGTATTATAGTCCTAAATAGAATACACAAAAGAAAACTCAATTAGATATTAGAGAAAAACAATCTTAATTTTGCTTGACACAGTCATATAAATTAACATTTTTAAATTGCAAGTAATCTATTTGATTTAATAAATGTTTACGCCAGAACACTGAGAACAAAGTGTACCTAAAATATTAGTGGTGTATTTATATAATACTAGCAGACAATTGGAAAAATAAATGGTCACAAAAGAATAAAATTTATTACATGCATGACTCATGTGAGTTTAAATGACTATAACCATCTCATAGCATGGATAGTTTTTTTTTTTTTACTAAAGTTAAGCATTTTATTCTTCAAAACCCAGCAGTTTTACACATAAATAGACTGAAAATAAATTAGTGCAGGGCGTGTGGGTGGAGGGATATGGGGTAAATTGTTGGTGGGAATGCTGTACTGGTGAAGGGGGGTGTTCTTTTTGTGACTAAAACCCAACTACAGTCATGTTTGTAATCACAGTGTTTAAATAAAGATAAAAAAGAAAGAAAATAAATTAGTGTATAGGTCCAACAAAACATGAGTACTATCTTTATGCTAGTGTTCCCTCTAATAGCTCAAAAACAAAGCCAACTACAAAGTCTGTGGCGATAGAGCAGTCATTGCAAATATAAATAAAAAAGAAAATGATGCAGAGATAACTGATATGAAGGTGATCGATAGAAATCAGACACAAGAGTCTGGACTCTCGATGCATTGAAAGGTTAAAACTGACAAAGCTAATCCGTGTTGAAGGGAAATGAAGATTTCTTCTGGGGCTACATCGAAGAAACACAGGGGAGCTTTCTATTAGTTTATAGTATCAATAAAAATATGTATTTAACTCATATGAATAATTATGATTTACCCAAATAACTCTATGATAGCACAAGTAAACAAATTTTAAAATAATATTATCTAACACTAAATATAAATGAATATTCGTTAACTCTACATTCATATCAAGATTACAGGCATGTACATTTTTAGCAATACCATAGTAAATTAGTATAAATTCAATTTTTTTGTTGTTGGAGAGCTTAAGATTACTCCCTATAGAATTGTAAACTATAAAATTGTATTAGATACTTTTAAAAAAGTGTCAAGGGGAATATAAAGGTTGAAATGTTTTCAGATAACGTAAAAAGTATATGAAATTTTTACCAATGCAATAAACTAGAACCAAGAAAAGGAAGAGACAAATTGTCACAAATACAATTTAATATAGTAAACTTAAAGAACACAATGAGACAAAAAGTATTAAGGAGAATCAATAAGACAGTAAAAGAAAGCTTTTTCTTATAAATTTATCAATAGGGACCTAAAATATTTTTACATATTTTAGTTATAACTGTTAAACTATAAAATAGAACAAGTTGCAATGTAATTATAAATAAATTCAAGATATTTGCATAATTTAAATAGAAATATATATATCTGGGAAACATTTTTCCTAAGAATTATTAAACAAGTGAATTTGACTGAAATATTTTTTATATGTCAGAACAGAATTAGTTAGCATATTTTTTAAATTTGGTATAATGTTACTTCATTTTGATTATTTCTTTTTTTTTTTTTTTTGGTTTTTGGGCCACACCCAGTGATGCTTAGAGGTTACTCCTGGCTATGCGCTCAGAAGTCGCTCCTGGCTTGGGGGACCATATGGGAAACCGGGGGATCGAACCTCAGTCTGTCCTAGGCTAGTGCAGGCAAGGCAGATACCTTACCTCCAGCACCACCGCCCAGTCCCCCATTCTGATTATTTCTATGTAAAAATTTAAAGTAAAAGTAACAGTATTATTTTGGAGTATGTATTGTTTTTTCTCTATGACCATGTTTGAGTGCACCCAATTTGATATCATATGATTTAAATTATAAAATCTATGAAATTAACCTTATTTTGTTTTTTAACCTAATATAATAAACAGTTTTTATACCCTTAAAATGCTAATAGGTAACTTTTAGTATTAGAATTATTAGAATACATTATGATTTATAGTTCTTTTATTCATTTTATCACTACGTAACATATAGGAAAGTTATCAATGACTGGAAATATAACATCAAGAAAAATATACCCATTATCTCTATAATTTTTTTATTAGATTTAATATACTTTAACCCAAAATCCAGTGGCCTCAGGGATAGTGAAAATATTTCTAGGGGCTGAACCATAGTACAGTAAGTAGGGCATTTGCCTTGCATGAAGCCAATTCAGGTTTGATCCGTGACATCCCATATGGTCCCCAGAGTACTGCCAGGAGTAATTTCAGAGTGCACAGCCAAGACTAACACCAGAGCATGTCAAGTATGATCTGAAAAGCCAACAGAAACAAAAAGAAAAAAGAAAATATTTCTAAAGTCATATAAAAATAGAAATACACAAGACATCGAAAACAAAAGAATGAAAAGATGCAAAGACACTTGTCCTATTAGTTGTATAAAATGTATTCTATTCTATTAAACTTTTCTATTATTTGCACAAGAATAGTATTGGGAAAAACATGGAAGATGATGGATTTCCTCTTCTTTTTTTTGTTTTGGTCTTTAGGTCACACCTGGCTCTGCGCTCAGAAATCACTCCTCGCAGGCTCAGGGGACCATATGAGATGCAGGATTCGAACAACCGTCCGTTCTGGTTTGACTGCTTGCAAGGCAAATGCCCTACTGCTCGCTGTGCTATCTCTCCAGCCCCAGATACATTTCTTTTTATTTTTTTTTCTTTCTTTTTAAAGTTTTGGACCACATACCAGCTATGTTCAGGGCTTACTCCTGGCTCTGTGCTTAGATATTATTAGTGGTTATAATCAATGGATCATATTGGGTTCCGGGAATTGAACCTTATAGGTTTCACACAAAGAAAGCACCCTACCTGCAGTATTATCTCTCCAGACTTCCATAAATGCTTCTTTTTATTTGGTTCGATTGGCCACACTTCCAAATGTTGATCAAAGCACAGTCCTGCCACTCCAGCAGGACTTGAGGCAGTCAGGTGAGTACAGAAGGCCCCGGGGAGCAGTTTCATTTGAGTCTTCTCTTTGGTGCTGCAGACATATCTTCAGCTTAACAGACATCTGAACATGGGCCAGATCGGTCAACTTTTTCGATCTCAGTCCTGTCATTTGTGAAAAGCAAGTAGCAGTATTTTCTGTCTCATGCAATTCGTTTATGAATGACTGATAGCATCACACATTATCTGAATTTTGGCTTTAGCATTCTCTAGTTTCATTATCAGGCAATGACTGTTCATTATTGCCATTATGAAAAGAAGAGAGATTTTTAAGCAGAATGCCATAAAAAAGACATTTCCTCAAGGCCTCAGCATTGCTCCTAGTTGTGCTAAGTATTCTAGGCTGTTAAAATAGAAAAGATGATTTGGCTAACAGACTTAGTTGCTCTAAGAGTTTGCTCTCTTTGCTCAACTCTCATCTCTGTGACTTGTCAATAAGACAAAAGCCATTACTTTAGTTATTTTGTAAAACACAATCAAAGTATATGCTTTTGTGCTTATGTGCATTTGATCTTGGCGCTTTGGATACTAGATCATTCTAGTGGTGTGGAATCATAAGTTCCACATGGAAGATCCCAAATAAAAATGATTTCATTAATTGAGTCCATTAATTGCCAATATTATCAATAGAATCACACATTACCTTTGTTTGAGTAGAGGAGGCGATGCCAATGATTTAAATGTGGATTGTCTCATGATTTAGACCGGTCACACAGTTCAACAGGACAATTTTGGACATGATTTATGAATCTTACTTTTTTCTTCTATCCCCAATTAGTATGCAGAGCTCATTTTCATTTCTGTTAATGTGAACGACTTGGTGATAGGTCCGCATAAGAGTTTTAATTATTGTCTACTCTTTCTCAGAGTTCAGTCTCACTTTACTGTTCTTATCTTAGTTGGTATTAAGACTCTTGGAGTAGAGATGAAGAAGGAACTGCCGCCCATTTCTTTGGTAGTAATTAAGTGGCAGCACATTTCAAAGCTGTGGATATTTAATGTCACCAAAAGATCAGTTTCACATTTGGTTCAATACCGTGTGTGGGAATTAAATGCAGAACAGTGTGTGTTATCACTGCTTAATCATGTAAATGGTATTCACATGTGAGGCCTCTGTTCTTAATTGAATTTTTGCTTCTTTATTTAGAAACAAAGATGTCTCGATAAGGTTAAATTGGCTTTAAGTAGAAGCATATTCTTAAGAAATTAATTTTCATATTTTCTTGCTGGCATACAATCATAAATGAATGTCACGGTATGCCATATCATAGCACAGCACATTTTTTTCTCTCTCTTTAGAGGGACAGCACAAAGCCTCCTCCCAAGAAGCCTTATCTAGAAAAATATATGTGAAATTATCTGTAGCAGTAAGGCCTCGTAGTGAGCATTTAAATCTTGAGATGGTTTCTAAGCATCTGAAGTTCATATGAGATGGACTGAATACATTCTTGAAGCTCTGCTGATCATGCAGCATGCCATATCTCAGTTTTTAATGTCATATTTGTCTCTGACTTCTGTTATAGGAGGCATGTTTACATTCTTATAGGGAGAAGTAGTTTTAGTTCTGTTGTTTACCACAAAACAAGTTATGAAAAGCTTTGTGTTCATGAAATTACGTTGCTTCTTAGGCATTTGTATCAATAGATTATAAAGACTTAATTATTGGGCTTCTGAAATTTGCCCCCATTTTTGGGTCACATTCAGCTCAGTGTTCAGGGATTTGGAAATCTCCTGGCAGTATTTGGATAGCACTCTTGGTGGTGATCAGGGGATCTATCATGTGATGTTAGCATTGATGTCCTGCAGGCAAAGCATATTGTTATCAGCCTATTTCTCTACCTCTGGGACTTCATGAATTCTGAAATTCTGAAAGTACATGAACTTTTAAGGTAGGGAATCTAGATCTTTGTTAAAATTAATAATTATTAATAACATATATATAGCATGTGTCAAATATTTCTTTGAAAGGCAGTTGAGGTCATGAATAATGACAGTAAGACAATTGGATGCTTTTATTTCTTAAATCAAGATATTTTTAATTGATATTGATGTTGTCTTTTCATACCAGTTAACGCTTACTGACAGTAACATTTATTTAAAATTAGAAAAGTTGCAACAAGAGGCTGGAGTGGTGGTGCAAGCGGTAGACTGTCTGCCTTGCACGTGCTAACCTAGGACGAACTGCAGTTCGATCCCCCGGCATCCCATATGGTCTCCCAAGCCAGGTGCAATTTCTGAGTACATAGCCAGGCGTAACACCTGAGTGTCACAGGGTGTGGCCCAAAAATAAAAACAGAAAATATAGAAAAGTCGCAACTAAATTTAGGAATTTATTTGTCACTCTTTTGCCTCATTGAGTTAATAAACAATAAATTCATTATACAATTGACATTATAGTAATATTTTTATCTTACACTAAAATTCTTTGCTATAAATATTGAGAAGGCTAGTATTTTACAAGAGTCCAGGATTTTAAAAGGTAGCTGAAGTCAAATTTTAAATATTATGTGACTGGGGTAAGCATTAATATTATAGCAATCCTTATTATTGACTATAACTATTGATAGTTATAATTAATATCACAACTGACATGTAGTCCACAGACATTATGACTGACAGACTAAATATTACTGAATATCTCAGTGTAAAAACAAAAGTTGAATAATACTAAAGAAAAAATAGATGGCTAATATCAACCCTCTTTTAGATGAATCAACTTGATAGATATCTAAAGAAATGACCCACATGGAATAGACTTTAAAAATATTCTTTGGGGGCAAATCCATATGTTATCCAAGACACCAGTCACCCATGATACCACTGATTAAGAGAATTTCATGCTTCTAGACTAAGAGCATGTAGTAATGCTCTTATGCTAGACTGAAAACTTTTGTAAGCAGACACTTTCTCAGTCATTTCTCCACTGTAAGATCTTATTTCATAGCACTTCACAGTAATGTCTTTAGTCACTGTTCTTGGCTTCTGCACAAATGGATGGGCTGACCGGTCCTTAGTGGCTTTTGGTTCCTCAGCACAGGAAGTCAAAAAGGCCTTTATAGCTGCAGGTTTATTCCAAGAAATAACCACAGGAGCTGCAACAACCACACTGCCCAGACCATCTGCATTCCATTACTCATTACCCTTTTTCCCCAGTAAACAGCCTGCCTGAGTACCACAAGAAGGATCCAGGGTTAAGGGCAAAATCCTGGCTGGATATTTGGGGGAATTGTCAAGTTCTACTTCTTTCTGTCCTAACGAGAACATTAGCGGAGAAAGGAAATGAGCTCTTAAAAAAAAAAGCCTTTGAGGGAATTTGGATATTCAGGCACTAGTTTGTTCGAGTCAACTGGAAATTTATATCTGGTTATTCTGGAAGCCCGAAACTCACTTTATATGTACTCTTATGAACAGGTCTGTGTTTTTTAATATGAACAACTACTATATGGACTATATTTCTCTAAAAAGGGTGATTGTACAGACTGTGCTCAGATAGAAAGATTATTTGTGGAACAAAAACCTTCAAGTTCACT
This sequence comes from Crocidura indochinensis, assembly GCA_004027635.1. NCBI lineage: Eukaryota > Metazoa > Chordata > Mammalia > Eulipotyphla > Soricidae > Crocidura > Crocidura indochinensis. The sequence continues at coordinate 9,445 of PVKC010013625.1, read as the reverse complement.
GTTTCCCAGAGGAGCTTTTATCACCTCCCTGTGAGAATGCTTGACTATGGGGAGTAATTATTGAAGTGTGCTTTTTCTTATGTGTTTGATTAAGAATGGATTCCAAAGCAGGGAGCACTGAGTCTTTTTTCCTTTTTTTTTTAAATTTAATTGAATCACTGTGAGATAGAGTTACAAAGTTGTTCATGATTGAATTTCAGTTCTACAATGTTCAACACACCCCTCACCACCCTTCACCAGTACATATTTCCCACCACTGTAAAATCACCCCATTACCAATGTCCCCAGTTTCCTTCCAGGCCTCCCCCTCCTCTTTGCATGCTTCTGAGGCAGACACCTCTCTCTCTCTCTCTCTCTCTCTCTCTCTCTCTCTCTCTCTCTCTCCCAGGTTAAGTAGGCAAAATAAAATTTCCAGAATTTTCCCTTTAATCTAGCCACTGAAGTTTTCCATTTCTCCTGATATCCCATAACTTAACTGCATTTAATCTGACAGTGATTCATAAACCAATCCCCATGGAAAGGTGAAGTGCCCTTAAGTCCTGGCATTTGATTCTCCAGCCCAGACAGAAAGCCATCAGAGACCTTGTCGATGCAGTCCTTACATTTAGAGTTGCAGAAGTCATTACATGTGTGTGGAATAGAGGTTGAGGCTTGGAAAGAACCTTTAGCAAAGTCCAGCAGAGCCAACAGAGGCCAACAGGAAAGTGATGATCACTCCCTTGCCCTTGGTTTCACTACTACAGATGCTACTCATATTCTTAAAAGATTTTTAAAAATTATTTTATTTAAATACATGGTTGACAAGGTTGTTTATGATACCATTATATTTTTCTACAGTTATAAAGTTTCTCGTGATTGAATTTTAGTCATGTCTAACATCCATGCACATTTCTTGCTACCAATGTCCCCAGTTTCCCTTTCACTCCCCTGCTCTCTTCCCTGCCTTCCTCTGTGTGGGCATCTTTCTTCTCTCTCTCTCTCTCTCTCTCTCTCTCTCTCTCTCTTTCATTTTAGACACTGTGATTTGAAATATTGTTACCAAAAGAGTATCATGCATATCACTTTATTTCCTTTCAGGACACATTTCTTGTCTAGAGTGATATATTCCAAATTCCATTATCATAGTGGATCCCTTCTCTGCCTAACTGCACTCCCCACTCTGAGCCAAGCTTCTTACCTTGAACTGGTCCTCCTGGCCAGTGTTTTTATTGTTTTGGAACATTATTACCATACTATATTTTAATATCTCACAAATGAATGTGATTTATTATGTCTATCTGACTCATTTTGTTCAGCATAATACTTTCCAAATCCATTTATGAAAAAGCAAATTTTGACTGCTACTCTTCTATCCTTTTTGAATTCTTGATTTGTTCTTTCAGGTATTTTTACACCTAAACACAAAAGAATAGGCCCAGAATGCCAGTGTTTGCCATTATTATAGTCAGGAGACTCAAGTTGTCGCTAAAAAATGGACAAATGCCACAGAGAAACTGACCTTGCAATACCACAGGACTGATTCAGAAAGTGACATTGTATAGTAGACAGGGCAATCAGACTCTGAATTTAGCAGTTGCAAAAAAAGGTCACTCTCAGCTACTGGGAGGTTTTTAAGAATTTAATGTATAAAATGTCACCTGCAAGAATTTTTATCTGGGGCAAATGATGAGACATATAATTGAAAATGTGTTTAGCCTTAACATAGCTTAATATAACTTATAGCTTACCTGATCAAAAAGAATTGGAGCACAGAGAGGGGAACTCACTGAAGTATATAATGATTCATTTATTAAGCATCAATAATGCTATTAAACACAAATCAATAGTACTACCTATCTACTCACTCTTTATGTGTATTTCTAATATATTTAATGCTTATGGCCCTGCCATAATATATGATGAAACAACAGATTAAGCATATATAATTTCTTTGTAAGAATATATTGATCAATCACTCTAAATTGTTACATTTTTATTTGAGGGACTAGACATAATTTTGACTTCATTATGAGAATTCAATAAGCTAGTCTGAGACAGCAAGCATAGAATCTGGACTATAGTTAGAATGATAACTTTTATTATGATGATAAGTACAATGGTTGCATTCAGTATAATATTACTATATTCTGCTATCCTGAAAGCCATTTTCTACTTTTTCTCAGACTTTAAACGTATGTCTTTATTAAAATAATTCTTACACAAGCAAAAGAAAAATTAGAGAATTATTTTGTAGTGACTATAATTATATGCTCCTAATGATTGTTTCAAAAACACAAGATGAAATAAGAGCAGAGGAAAGAACATTGTGAATGGTTGACAAATTAAAGATAAACAGAACCATTATGAACATTTGATCACAAAGGAAATTTCTTATTTTGTCTACTATAAAGGAAAACAAACAAACAAAACCTGAAGTACACAGATTCTTATGACATTTACAGAAGAAGTGGGGACAGGGCCTAGTCACAAAGCCAGAAATAGACTGGATGTTAGGTCTCTGGAACTGAACAAACATTCCTTCTCCATCTCTCTCACAAGGAAAAGGTCCCTTTTAAAAAGCTAGTGCCCTATTACTGAACAGGTGGACTTTGTCCTTATAAACAAAAGTTATTATGAAAGCTTTGCAGTTGGTAGGTGCTATGTCTAAACAAATCTTTGACCTACCTACTTAGGGGACTAAATGATTTTGAATAGCATCAAGATGAGAAACTTAAACAATGCTCCTTTCAGAAAGACTGTAGAACCACTGAATGACTCCATTTACTCATTTATGTTCAAAAACTGTAGAGAACGGGGCCAGAGAGGTGGCGCTAGAGGTAAGGTGTCTGCCTTGCAAGCACTAGCCAAGGAAGGACTGTGGTTCGATCCCCTGGCGTCCCATATGGTCCCCCCAAGCAGGGGCAATTTCTGAGCGCTTAACCAGGAGTAACCCCTGAGTATCAAATGCATGTGGCCCAAAGAACCAAAAAAAAAAAAAAACTGTAGAGAAGATTTTTAGAATCAAGAACTGGGCTCAGGCTTTGCTAGAAATCTCTTCTACTCACTCTACATAGAAAGGATGTCTGCCATCTCGACTATACTCTTACAAAGGAACTGATGGTGAATGATGTAACTTATTGATGGGAAATTCTACCCTCTCTCTTCCATCCAAGAAACTTCAAAGAGGCCACCTTAATCTTTCAATCATCACATAATTAATAACCAGAAGCTCCAGGTTTAGACACCAAAGTAAGTCCTCCAGTATCTTCAACTCCATAGATCATAATGACTACATTTTTATAGATGGTACTTTTGGGTTCTTGTTAGCCTCGTTTTAGTTGTGAAACAATGTCATAATTTCTCATAAGTTCAAGTAAACTCAGTTTCTTTCCAAAGCAATAAATTCCTCCCAGATCTGATTGTGGGATTCAATGATCCTTAAGACCAGTTTCATGTACAAGAAGACAAACCTGATTTTATCCACCAGAGATGTAGGAAGGCAAATAGACATGGCCATTATAAGTCTTATCATTTTTTAGTGTACACATTTAACCTCTGCCTAAAGTATCCTAGTAAACTCAGAGTGTGTCATGGAATTTTATAGTATAGGAAAGAAAAATCACAGAGCACATTTACATAGACTTTTCATCCTCTTTACTCTGCTGTGTTCAGTGGAAGAGCAAGACATTGACCAAGACATTCTCCCATCTTCTAGTCACCTTTTTTCTGGGACTAGTCATTTTTCCCAAGTGTGTGAACAAATTTATTTCATTCATTTCATGGTATTATTGACTATGACATACAGCCATAAAGAAAGCCATCAAGATATTTATAAAAGCAAATAGAATGTTTCTTTAAGTTTACTTATGAATGGTGCTATAGTTGACCACTTGGTAGCAACTTTACAATAAGACATGTACAGGCATCCACAAAAACTGAACTTGGTTGATTAGGGCAGTAAATAAAACATGTTTTTCTAAAATAGAAAAGTTGAGAAAAATGAAAAAAGTTTCCATAATAGATCACTTTTAAAAATGTTCACCAATAGAATGGCACATGACTAGTTTATGGATTTGTGAGGCTGTGACATGTCAATCAAGAAACACTAGAAAAAGCAAAATCTGTGCCAGACCAGGCCCCATATCTTCATCCTTGAAAACAAGTTTGGTTTGCTGTGGATTGCTCTTTTGGGGAAGGAAGGGAACCCCTAGTGTGTTTTGGGCTTACTTCTGGCTCTGAACTCAAGAACACTCCTGGCACTGCTCAGACACCACAGGGGATGCTGAGGATTGAACCTGGTTTGACCATAATGAAACAAAGTGAGAGAAGTGACCACCTTTGTAGGTAAGTGAACACCTTACATATAATTCCAGTCCCCAGTAATTTTTCTGGAGAAAGAAAATAAAAAAGCTTTCCCTTGCTTTGGAATACGGTTAGTTCATATTAGACTTTTTCACAAGAAGAAAGAAGGTAACAGTTCTAATAGTCACCACCAATTGTTGAGCACCTGGACTTTGCTACCTCACTATCAGCTCCAATGGCACCTCTGTAAATGACAAACTTCTTCCCTGTGCCTACATTTTCTTAATTTTTCGTTCCCCCTCTAGTTTTCCTAGTAACTTTCCAATTTTAGATGGTTATTTACTTAGAGTAACTCTTTGGAATTTGCAACCTTCTGCCTAATTGTGTTTTGCATGCACCCTGTTATCAGTGGAAAATATTGTACTGGTATCTTATGACATTCAGTGGAAATCAAATAAAACAGTTAATTTCCTGTGATAACCAGAAATGAAATACCTACTGAGTACAAGGAATTTCTGAAATCAGATTATTGCTTGTGAAAATAAATCCTTAAAACACCTGAGCAAAATAGTTACTTCTTTCTGCCCTGGAAAACTGTCCAAAGGAAAATAATCTTCACTCTTTTGGTATCTTAGAAATTCAGAGAGTTTCTATGATGGCTTAAGATGACAGTTTTTTAAATATTTTTCTGTATCTGTTTAGCCGGCCAACAATGCATAAAGGATGACTAGTAATGTTTCAATAAAATTTTATTTCCAAAAACCTATGACAGGAGAGATCACATATTGTATCATATTATATCAAACCCAAACTTTTCCATAGACCTAGGCCCTAAGTTCCTTGACCTCTGCAGTGTACTTGGTTATATTTCTTTCTGGTTGTCTGAAGCTTGATGATCACTGTGCATGTGCCAGCAGTTGCCAAATTCCCCTACACCAGTCGGGCATTAGAGGTATTGAATGCAAGATGTTGTTTTCAGAGGTGGTGGACATGGGAGAAAGACTGCAGAAGGTGTTTGAGATGGGGCATCAGGGACTTACATTACCAACAGAAATTTGGACCAACGATTAGAAATTACAGGAAGTAGATTGGTGAAAAACATGTGTGAAATGGTGACAAACCATTCTAGGGGGAAAGTCCTAGGACCTTGAAGAAATGAGATGATTTGGAAAAGCTGAACATTTTTATTTGATGAGTAACATGTTTAAGGGATGTGGGAAGGATGATATAAGCCTAGTGGTTTAAAATGAACATTGCACATGCATGTTTGGTTTTTGATACAAAGTCACTATTGATTCCTCTTCTTCTCATTCTTCCTATTTGCCTTCTTTCATTTTTCTCTTCCTCCTCTTCCTCTTTATCTCTTCCCCCTTTCCTCCTCCTCCTCTTCCCACTTCTTCATCATCTTCCTCTTTCACCTGTTTTCCCTATTCCTCATCCTCCTTTTCATAATCATTCTCATTCTCCATCTATTTTTCCTACTGCTCCTCCTTTTACTCCTCCACCTCCTCCTCTTTCTTTTCCTTCTCCTTCTTCCTCTCTTCTTTTGTGGTTGAGTTTCTTTGCCTTATTATGAGACAATGGGCTCTGTGTCCTTTACTGCATTATGGCAAAGAGCTTTTGCTTGTTTTCTGGTGGGTCAGTTGTTAGCTTGACTGATGATAGAGACTTTTCTCCACTCATGTTTTTGTTTAATCCCTTTATTTATTCCCTATGTCATTATGCTTAAACCTTGTATATGCTTATTAATTATTATGTACAGTTAATTAAATCAATGTGATCATTGTCTTGACTAAGTATAATATAGTCATTACTTAGCATTAGAGTTATTATTAAAACTATACAAAATTAATTCTATACTCTAGTTTTCTTGGGCAATTTAATGTGTTGTTTTAAGTACTTTGCATGCATTATTTTGGCTCATTTCAGCCTCTGCAGAAGTTATTATTAGTTCTGTGCCACAGATGAGAATGAAAAAGACACACACAGAGATGTTTGCTGACCCAAGAAATTCATACAACACTAATTTCTTGCAGAGCCAATATTTGAATCCAGCCATCTCTCTAACTTGATAGTTATTACACAAGATTTCTAACTTAATTGGTTTGGTGATTTTGATAAGGTTTTATAGCTATGACATGACAAATTAATTGTGTTTAAATGTTTTTGATTAGTCACTAAATTCACTGAAGAAAACTAAATATTGTGCTTGTTTCTCTTATTCCTATCCATATGAGTCTTGCAAATTGTTCCCGTCAACATTTTTATCTTAGGTTCATATTTAAAATATTTGCATAAATAGGGGCCGGAGAAATGGCACAGCAGCGTTTGCCTTGCAAGCAGTTGATCGTGAACCTAAGGTGGTTGGTTCAAATCCCGGGGTCCCATATGATCCACCGTGCCTGCCAGGAGCTATTTCTGAGCAAATAGCTAGAAGTAACCCCTGAGCACCACTGGGTGTGACTCCAAACAAAAAAATATTTGCATAAATAGATAACACCCATCTGATTTGACCCCAACTCCTTAATTTACAAGACATATATAAAAGAGTATCATGACATTTGCTTATACATGGATGGATATGGGGAGAGTATTATACTGAGTGAAATGAGTCAGAGGAAAAAAAAGATATATATATCTCATATATAAGATATAAATACGTATATTTCTATATATAATATATATATTATAGATATGGATATAAGATATATATATCTTACATATAAGATATATTTATCATGATCACACTCATTTGTGGTATATAAAAATAAGATAATGGTACTAATATTCAAATACAATAGAGACAGATCAGGAGGATCACACTATGTTAGGAAGCTTGCTACAAAGACTGATGAGTGCAATTAGGGCAAAGAAGCATTCACTATGACAATGGGAGTTAATGATCACTATGGACAAAAACTACATGCTGAAAGTAGAAAAAGTGATATACATGACACCCCTTCAGTAACAATATTGTTAACCATTGTCTAAAAAAAAAGAAAAGAGATATAGAGAAAAAAATGTCTGTTACTGAGGCAGGCAGGGGGAAGTTAGGGCTAAGGGTAGGAGGGAAACATTGGTGGCAAGAAATTTGCTCTGGTGAAGGGTGTTGAGTAAAACTCAACCATGACAACTTTGTAATTGTGTGCCTCATGTTTATTAAATTTAAATTATTTATAAATTAAATTTAAAAATGTGTAGCTAAAAGGAGTTTAAAGGTAACTAGGTGGCCTGGGAAGATGACTCAAAGGTTGCTTTGCATGCGGGAGGCCAGATCCAATCCCAACACTGCCTCATCCTCCAAGTACTATTGGAAGTAACTCTTAAGTAACCCCAGGATTGCTCCCTGAGCACTGCCAAGTGTGGCTCTAAAACTGAAGATAAATTTTACCTAGGACCACACAAGAAGCCAAGAATAGAGTTAAAGTCAATATGTTGGTGGCTTTTTCAAGACAAGGTAATAAATTATATAGGATGGTCTGCTTAGAAGGGGACTCAAGTGCACAATGTGAATGTTCATAATCAAATATTTCAAATAATTAAGTCGCCTGATGTTTATAAACTTCATCCTCCCAAATATCATTTCTTTTCATTCAGTTTTACTCACCATAGAGAAAGAATGGCCATATGCCAAAAATAGAGCAGCCTTCTCAATGTTCTTCTGCACCATCGCCTCATAGGCAATTCACTGTCAGGTACTGGCCTTGGCCTCTGGCTCACAGAATTTCCTATCTGGTCAGTTGGCTTAACTTATAGCAAAGAAAGCATATTTATCACACTTGGAGAGCTTCTTGGGCTTGAGCTTACCCAATAAAAAGGAAGGGGTAATGACTATCTATAATGAACTAAGCATAATTAATATTGAAATGTCTTCATTGATAAAATGTTTGACTTATTGATGATGCCTACTGCTGCTAGTCACTATTTCTGAGATATGGTTTATAAGAGTAAACTTCCCTCACCTTCAACACTGTGTTAAATATGACTAGAAATGGTGGTTAGAAACAATCTAAAGGACTAAAAGCAATAATGGATTATAACCACACTGTGTGATATCTTATGAGAGGAATGTTGAAAAATTTTAACAAGTTGTAATAATAAAAAATTCAGTCCAACAAAATTGCTCTTTTGTAAGTTTTTTTTAAGATAATCTTGTTTTGTTTTGTTTTTGGCAACATTTAGAGACACTTAGAGGCTACGTATGGTTCTGTTCTCAGGAATCACAGTTGGCAGTGCTCAGGGAATGATATGAGTTGCTGAGCATCAAACCTGGTTGTCTACTTTGCAAGGCAGACATGCACCTTACCCACTGTATAATTGCTCAGTGTCATGAAGCAATTTTTCATATCAAGCTTATTTGGGTATGCATTTATTTGAAGTTACCAGCTCTTTTGGCTGATAATTGGCTATCAGACTCTTGGTTTTTGCAAGACATAATACAGGTTTGTTGGATCACTCCATTTGTCTATAGGCTATTCAGTTTCATCTAACCTGCATCGTAGTTTCCTGTGACCAATGATAAGAGACAACAGTGCAAAGAGGTCTAAGAGGACAGGAAGGTTGAACTTAAATTTTTTTTATTTTGAGCCATACCCAGTGACGCTCAGAGGTTACTCCTCCTACCTATGCACTCAGAAATTGCTCCTGGCTGGGCAACCATATGGGACGCCAGGGTATCCAACAGTGGTCCATCCTGGGTCATCTGTGTGCAAGGAAAAATTGTACTGTTGTGCTATCTCTCTGGCCCCTGTATTCTTCTTTTTAGAGATAAAACAAGAAGTTTCTTTGCAAAGAGATAATATATTTCTTAATCCATACAATAGTAATATACTTCAGTAGGAAGCTAAATACATATATTTTCTTTGTTATACTTATATATTAGGTAACTTTATTAAAGTATAATACTGAGATTCTAATACTTTGATCTAAATTAGTCTTTTAAAATTTTAGTTGATTTACATGTGCATATGTTAAATTTTCCATGTATTACCTCACAAGCAATATAATTTATATATTTTCTGAATTTTGGCTATCCTCTGTGTAGAATACAGATTCTTTTTTGGGGAGCACACCCAGCAATGCTCAAGGGTTACTTCTGGGTCTGCTCTCAGAAATCACTCCTGGCAGGCTTGGGGACCACATGGGATGCCAGGAATCAAATCCA
>PVKC010013624.1:0-22810 GCA_004027635.1 Crocidura indochinensis | reverse complement strand
TTTTTTGGTTTTTGGGTCATCCCCGGCAGTACTCAGGGGTCACTCCTGGCTCTCTGCTCAGAAATCTCTCCTGGCAGTGAAGGGGACCATATGGGATGCCGGTATTTAAACCACTGTCCTTCTGCATGCAAGGCAAACTTCTATGCTATCTCTTTGACCCCCTTATTTCCTTTCTTAATTCCTGACAGACTTGCACACTTCCCAAAGTCTCAAACCTGTGTTCACTTACTTGTCGAGAGGCATATTTGAATAAGTGATCTACCAGAAGCCAGATCTCCTTAGGGATTTGAAGGGGTCTCTCGCTGGCACCATCATCCAAGGGACCCATCTGCAGAAGGGATTTCTCCTAATGCACAGAGAGTAATGAGAATCAAATGGGTATTGAGAGCAAAAACTTCTCTTTGCAACGTAATCTCCTTCAAGTAGTCACTGTGGATCTAACAATGACTCCATCACTGAGAGTTGGGCACTTTTTTTCTTCCTGGGGACAGACATTCCTCGACAGAAGGCACTTGTAACTGATCCCCAGGGTTCAAAGCTCTCATTTTTTATATGGCTCACTCAACCATCAAGCATTTCATCTGGGTTTATTGTTTGGCAGCATTGTGAGTTCTAAACTCTTTCTAGGATGCCACTGAAAACCAGCTCTCCTGTGAAAAAAGTCATGATTGAGTCTGCACACACACTCAGGAACTTATGGTGCCTTACATTACAGTTGCCATTACAGGATTTCTTGAGACTGGTGCCAACATTTTGGTTTCTGTGGATTTTTAACCTATTCTTCTTTGGGGTCTCATCTTACATTTACTACAGTTGTCACTGTTGACTTAAATAAGATCATTTCATTCTCGGAAACTGAAGAGAATAATAGTCCATCTCAGACCTACATTCATGAACCCCCTGAAGATGAGCTTGACGGAAGTTTTAATGTTAAAGTACTGAAAAGCCTAAGCCTCTAGGGGACCTTCAAACAGCACACTGAAGATGGCTGACCAAATGCTGAACATTCTAGGCAAAGTCTAGGGTCCGAGTCCCCGCATCATTCATTCTTCAAGCTCTCTTCCTTCCTTATTGTCCAGTTCTCCAGAAATCATATAAGAGAAAAAAGCCAAAAATGATTTGAATTAGATAAGTAAATTTGAATTTGAAAATGGCTGAGAAGTTAATGATCTTACATTTGGGCAAATCTAAATTATATTGGGGCTGGGGATGCAGTTCTGCGAGAGGCTTGGGTTCAATCCTTGACGATACTCATGCACAAATATATTCTATTCTATTATATATCATATCACAGGATATCTAGAATAGGTGAAAGGAAATTAGAAGGCAGTACTCCACAAAACCCTAGTTGTGAATGGAGAATCTTTTTGTGCCTTTCCCCATTTCTGTCTCCAGCTTAAGTCATATATTCTCTATGTTCAACTTTTCCTAAAAAATAATTATTTTAAAACATGTAAAACCAAGCTATAAATTCTAGCCAGTAGCTTTAAAAGAAAAGAAACATCTGGGCCAGGGAAAATAGGTCAGTGGTCAGGGGTGTCTGCCAAGTTTGTGCAGAGATGTGAGTTTGTGCCTTTGGCATCGCAAGGCCCCTCAGGCACCAGCAGATGTGGTCCCAGTGGCCCTCAGCACAGCCATTTTAGAGCACCATCACATTTCTGGGCCTGAATAGTGAATTATTTGGCTACAATGGCCAAGTATCCCTGGAAGTGGTCTTCTGCCACTTTTATAATTTGGGAGCCCCCCTCAAATTATAAAAAGAAATATTTCACTACTTTGAGACCATGTACCCATAGAATGAGTTGAGGGCTCTTACAGTGGTCAATGGTATGTTTCTAGAGTCATTACGTGTTTTAAGGGGATAAGAAGAGAAGGCAGTTCTCATTATTATTCAATAGTTGATTTTCCTTCCATGTTTTGTTCCCTTTCTTAACTTGGGGTTCTCTCAGTTGATAATCATGTTTCCTATAATTTTCAGAATTTTCGCTAGTGACCCATCTAGCAGCTTCTTTCTGACTATATTAAGTCCAGGCATGTATATGATATCAGAGTTGAAATACTATCAATCATGTACTATTAACTTGCTGGACCAAGCACAATACATGGTCAGATTCTTCTAGTGGATGCCTCCAAGTTTAACAGAAATCCTTCAGTGCTGATTCATCCAATTGTTGATTTTCTTGTACTGAGGAATGAAGGCAACAAAAGGCACTTTCCCAAATTAAGACAGAAGAACATGGCTTGTGATGAACAAAGGGGCCTGGAAAAGGAGCCTTCTCAATCTTTAGAGGTTAAAAAAGGCCAATAAAATGTCAGTAGGTTACATCAGCCATCCATTATCCATTTTCAAATTCATGCATGAATTTATTTTCTTTTGTCTCCAAAGACCTCATGGAAGGAAACATAGTATCTGATTTAGGTTTGTTCCCCAGCATTCCTTGACCTCCCAAGACTCACTGGGTGTATACCCCAAAGCTCCAGAGTATTCCTAGTGTGGCCTTGGTGGCCTCTACCACTATGGTCCCAAACAGCACAACATCCCCGGGTTCTAGCAGTGAGTCAGATAAAGCCCCTAGGCCCTCCTGAACAGTGCTGGGAGCCCCTCCCCTACAAAAGAAAAAAATCTACTTAAAAATCATCTTAAATCTGAAATTTCTTGTTTTGCTTTTGGAGTACAACTCAGGGCTTACTCCTGGCTTGCTTGCTTGGGGGATAATATGGGAAGTCACAGATCAAAGCCAAGTGAGTTGCATGCAAGATGAAACAGATTTTTTTTCGGTTGTTCCTTTCTGTCTCTGTTTTGTTCTCCACCTCCCTCCCTCTCTTTTTTTCATTTTTGGGCCACACCTGGAGGCACTTACAGCTTACTCCCAGCTCAGTGCTCAGGGATCACTCCTTGCTGTGCTTGGAGTCAATGTGGGGTGCCAGGATGGAACCCAGCCACATATATGGCAAATGCCCTACCTATTGTTCCATCCCCTGAGCTTTAATTTTAAAGAGACCAGGTACTCACACTTTGCTCTCTTTCAACAAGGCAAATTGGTTCCTGATAAGGACACACTTTTTAACTTTTGTGTTAAAAAAAGAAACTAAAGCCCCTAAACAGGATACTGTACCATCACCAAACTGTCTTAAAGTTTACTAAATGGAGAGCTTATGGGAGAGACTATGTGAAAGTGCTTTAAGAATGATTCTCAGTGACAGCTCAGTGGGCTGGAGGACATCTCCATTTGTATTCATGCATTTATACTTTAGAGAATTTATACTTTAAAAGCATTTATATTTTAGAGAATTTCCCCACCTGTTAGAATAGAGAATAACAGTCTCCTGTCTGAGCTCCTGTCTAGCTCTATGAGTCTATGCCGTGCTATATTTCTCAAACATGCATGTATGTCTTTTGGTCATTAATCACTCTAGCATAAAGCCAAATCACTCTCAATGCAGCAGAAACTTATCTCTTTTGGATTTGTTTGGGGCTACCCTCGGCAGTACTCAGCTCTTACTTCTGGCTCTGTGCTCAGGCGACCATCAAGGATACGATGGACAGAGGCTGGATCGGCAAAATGAAAGGCAATCTAGATCTTGCTGTCTGTTCTTCTTCTTTTATTTTATGGCCTTTCTTCTTTTATTCTCATGGGAAATGGAAGAAGCTAAGTAGTACCGTCTTCCACATCATGAACTTTCAGATACTTCCAGATGGCTCCTTAGCTATTTTTCTTTTCATTGAAAAATACAGATAATAAACTGCAGTCCTATTACTTTTCATTTAATGTTTCCTGATACTACATTAGCACAGCGAATGCTTTCTTGTACCTAAGACACCCTTGAATATAGAGGGACACAAGTTTGGAGACTCGAATGCCATTGCTTTGTATGTATTGGGCCTTTAAGTTGTTGGAGCCAGTCAATATCTTTCCTGTGCAGCAGACAGTAATAACCAACAGGCTGACTTTGGTCAGATTCTCGCTCAGCTATGGGAAAGTCTAGGGACAAATTCCACGGGACGGCACTCATAACCACCAAAATGTTACGTTACCTTTTCTGGAAGGCTGTCTTCTTCCTGAGAGCAGAGCAGGAAAAGAAAGTCATTGACAAAAAAAATGATTAAGGTTAATTCACAGAATTAGATACAGATCAGTATTCTTAGCACTCACTAGCTTACTAGCTAGATAGGCAGCGCTATAGGCTTTAAGTTCGGCAAATAAATTGTAATGGCTGAAAATAGAACACATTCTCAGGTGCTACTTTTCCACTCTGTGTTAACAATTGTGCAGTGGACCGAGGGTATCACTGAAGAAATAAACCTGGGCACTCCTAGACTTCTGTGTCTTTTGATGGCTGCCAGCCCAATGCCCACTGGTGTCTCTTTTCCAAATGCTGCTGGGAGGCAGCGTCTCATCTTACTCTGATGCCTTTTCGGTGGACAATTTTGCTTGGTGGGCCTCGCAGTGGCCACTGGTGGAAGAGATCCACTGCTACTCGTCTTCTCACCCTGCCTAGCTTCTAAGCCCAGCCCACAGAACTTTCATCTCCCATACCCACTCCCCGCCTCAAAGGGCCCTAGAGTTCTCACATTTGGAGGTCCCTCTGGAATGAAAAGGAATTTCCTTTCAGACCACTGTGGGTCAGAGGATCCATCATTATCCCCTACGGTGTCTTCCTATAAGGTGTGAGAGAAAAAAAGAGAGTAACAGGGGAAAGAGAAGAGAAGAGAAGGCACCTCTTTAGTTGTCTGTTTCTTGTGCTGTTATTGCTTTGTTTCTGAGCCACACCCGGCAGTGCTCAAGGCTTTCTCCTGGTTCTGTGCTCAAGGGGCCACTCCTGGTGGGGCTTGGGTGATACTATAGGTACCAAGGATTGAACCTGCATTGTGTCTATAGCATGCAAGGCAAGTGTCTTACCTGTTGGGCTATCTAGACAGTCTGTCTTGTGCTGTGATTACTATTCAATAAAAGGGGTCAGACAGAGTTCAAAGGGTTGAGCACATGCTTTGCACGCAGGAGGTCTGGGTTCTACGTATGGTACCCCATGTTCCTCTGAGCACTGCCGGGAGTGACCCCCAAGCACTGAGCAGGAGCAGACCCCAGACTGCTGGGTGTGGCCCCCAAACAAATGAACAAAACCCCCATACAATTCAGTAACAATAACAGTGACAATTACTGTCCAACTTAGGGAGCATCTACCACGTGGTAGGACCTGTGACAAGAGATCGTAGCATTGAATCTCCACACATATGCAGTACAGATATTTCCATTTACAGATGAGGAAGGATCAGGGTCCAAGAGGACCGATTCATTTATTCTGTAGCTGAAACCAGATTAGGATTCAGGTCTCCAGTGTGATCACTGTGCTTCTGAAGACAACTCCAAAAGCATATCCTGGCTGCTTTCTGCACTACTTGAGAAAGGCGTGAGGATATATTTCACTTTAGGCGGGAAAAGTAAAATGATCAAGGTCTGGAGTGGTGGCACAAGCAGTAGGGCATCTACTTTGCACACGCTAACCTAGGATGGATCTTGGTTTGATTCCCCTGGCATCCTATATGGTCTCCTAAGCCAGGAGCTATTTCTGAACTCATAGCCAGGAGTAAACCCTGAGTGTCACCGGATGTGACAAAAAAAAGTGAAATGGACAGGAACTGTCACAGGCAAAGCACTTAAGTAGAAAAAGGACAAGTATTGGGGGTCTGACCATCTTGGGTCTGACTATCTTCATTCTTCTCTCCTTTTCAGACAGACCTCCAGTAAGTCACTAGACTTTGCCTTGGGTCTCTTCTACAAAAGGGACAAGGAAATGATCCAAGATACAAGGACTGGTGGGCAAGTACTGGCAGAGGATGCCAGCTGATGGCTGCATCTTGAAAGCTCCTCACACCTGCCTGGGATCGTCAGTCACAATCTTACCACGGATCACCAAGAGTGTGTCTCAAGTCTCCAGAGTAAAAGGAGGAAGCCTTATGTGACTGACAGAACTGTGTCAGGGGCAGGGGTTGGCAGGGGAGGTATTTCCTGACATGTCCCTTAATGGCTGTCAATGTGGTGGGTAGGTCTGTTTCAGAATTATTAGATACACTATAGATTAAACTGGCTCTGTGGGTTTACCTGGATGTAAAAATACCACATATAAGATGAGATGAAAATAATCAGGAGTCAAGTCACATGTTTCATAAACTACGCACTTCTTATACAAGTATAATTAAAATTATTTAATTAACTTGTTGGTTGGTTTGGGGGCCACATCAGTGATGCTCAAGGCTACTCTCCGCTCTTCACTCAGGAATCACTCCTTGTGGTGCTTGGCAGACCATATGGGATGCTGGGGATTATACTCGGGTCAAGCCATGTGCAAGCCATGTCCTACCAGCTGTACTTTTGCTTCAGCACCTACAATTATTTTTTAATGTGAAAATAATTCTGAGTGCCAAATATCTCCTTGAAGATATTTCTGAAGCAAAACCTGTCTCCATCATCTAGGACTACAAATAGACAACCTACTGATCTTTTTCCCATCCATAAATACATGCTACATGACATGATGAGTCAAAATGTACAGATTGTATATAATTATATGTTTTGGAGCCACCCCGGCAATGCTCAGGGGAACTCCTGGCTCTGCATTCAGAAATGACTCCTGGTGGGGACCATACTGTGTGCTAGGGATGGACCCAGGTTGGTTTCATGCAAAGCAAGAACCTTGCCCACTGTACTAATTCTCTGTCCACATATTTTTATATTATATATTAACCTGCCAAACTAGGCTCTCAAAGATGTTTTCCTTTGAGTAGTATCCAATGACCCACATAGATATTGTGTTAAATGACTTTGGTGGGAAGGCCATGAGATGAGAATACACAAAGAAAAAAGACATGCTCTCTGATGTGGGTTCACAGTGGAGTTCTAGGAATCTCATCATTTAGGGTCTGACATTGTTATCTTTCATGAATATAAGGACTTAATAAGTAAAAGGCTACAACTAAAAACAAAATAGGGGTTCAAAGGAAGGAGTGATGACTTACAGCTGGGATGCTCATGAACCTTTGATCTATTTATTTTTGACTGTAGGGTCATACCCACTCTGCTCAGGACTTATTCCTGGCTCTGTGCCCAGAGATCACTCACGGTGGGACTCAGGGGTCCATATGCAGTGCCAGGAAATGAACCCAAGTTGGCATCATGCAAGACAAGCACCTTTCCCCTTGTACTATCCTTCTGGACCTTTTACTTATTTTTATTGGGGGGAGGATTGGGGCCACAATTGGCAATACTCATTGCTTACTCCTGACTCTGTGCTCAGAGATTACTCTTGGTGGTTCTCAGAGGTGATATGCAGTTGAGCAAGTGTGCACAGCAAGTGTCTAACTCCTGTATTAGATCTCTGGCCCTGTCAGGGGACTTTTACCAATAGAGACTTTTTTTTGGTTTTTTGGGTCACACTCGGCAGCGCTCAGGGGTTACTCCTGGCTCCATGCTCAGAAATTGCTCCTGGCAGGCACGGGGGACCATATGGGGCACCGGGATTCGAACCGATGACCTTTTGCATGAAAAGCAAACACCTTACCTCCATGCTATCTCCTGGGCCCCTAGAGACTTTTAACAACAGGGTAAGTCCTGGCATTTTGAAGATAGAGACAGGGAGAGGATATTATAAGTGAACTGGGCAGAAATAAAGGCACAGCAAAGGCAATCACTCAATGTAAAAACAAGGGAAAATTTACTCATTGGTTTTCTGGGGTGCATGGAAAATGTTAGGAAAACTGTGAGAAAAACTGAAAAGTAGTGAAGACAGACTTTGGGGACTTTTAGTGACAGTGACTATTTGGATACTAGTACATGGGCAGGGCCTGTGAGCCATTTGCACCAGAGAAATGTAACACGAATGAGCACAGACACGGCACATTACTGATTTCCAATTAATTTCTGACTGTGCTGAGATTTTGATTTTCAATTAATTTCTTTTTGTTTCAATTTCCTTCCTTCCTTCCTTTTATTTTGGGTTTTTGGGCCACACCCGGTGACACTCAGGGGTTACTCCTGGCTATGCACTCAAAAATAGCTCTTGACTCGGGGGACCATATGATGCTGGGCATGGAACCTAGGTCAGCCACGTTGAAGGCAAATGCCCTACTGCTATGCTATCACCCTGGCTCAACTTATTTTTATCTCTGTACTCATAAGCAAAACCTTTAAATCTAGTGAGTTCATCCTGATCTCTTCATTAGTCTGATCTACAAGCAACATCAAAATATTTTTCCAAATGTGTCAAGTTACAGCCTCATACACTATTTATTAATGCCTTTGGCTGGCTCTAGATGTCTACTTAATTTTATAACTCCGGCATCACCTCCTTCACTGGCTTTGAGATTCTTATTCCCTGCCCTACTAAACCAGCTTAAAACACTAATCTTTTGCCGCCCAAGCTATACTCAGGTTTCTGGGACTACTTCCTTCGAGTCTTAGCCAACTGGGTCAAAGGTTCGATGTGAGGGAGGAGGGTGGTGCTCAGGGCCTCCATGATGCACCTGGGAATGTACAAGGAATTTTCTAGAATCTCTACTATCTCTCTTGTCCCAAACAGCAGTTATTTTTTATTCCCTCCTTTTCTTTTTATTATTTATTGCTACAGCAGGCAGTGCTCAGGGCTTACTTTTGGTCCAGTGCTCAGGGATCACTCCATGTGGCTTGGGTCACCATCCAGGGTGCTGGGATCACTTTGGCCCCAAACAGTTAATCTTTTTTTTCTTTTTGCTTTCATCTTCTCCCTTTTATTCATAATGTCCCTTGAATCTAGAAGATCCTTCTTTTATAATCTAGTAATATATGTCCTTTTTAGGGGTGGGCCACAACTGTGACACTAGGAAACTACACTTGGCTCTGTGCTTGGGCATTGTTCCCAGTGCTGCTTAGCAGACCCTGTAGTTCTGTGGATCAGAGCAGAGTTGGCTGCATGCAAGAAGAGCATCTAACTCCTGAACTAGCTCCCTGGTGGAGAGTAGGGGATCATATGGTGTCAGTGATCAGACTTGGGCTTCCTACATACAAAGTATGGATTTCTTTTTTTGTTTTTGTTTTTGTATCACACCTGGTAGTGCTCAGGAGTTACTCCTGGCTCTGAGCTCAGAAATCGCTCTTGGCAGGCTTGGGGGACCATATGGAATGCGGGAATCAAACCAGAGTCTGTTCTGTGTTGGCCGCGTGCAGGCAAACGCCCTATTGCTGTGCTATCACTCCAGCTCCCAAAGTATAGATTTCAATCCTTTGGGTCATCTTCCTACCCCTAGTGTATGTCTCTTAAATATGTGACTCATAATACTTCTCTAATGAACCTCAAATCATTTTGTTAGTCTAATTTATTCTTACAATGCTGAGCTTATTTCAGGACATGCTGAACACATCAAATATTCATTTAAAGCCCTAATAGGCTGATTCTGAGATTGATTTTCAGAGATGATCTGAAAATCAATAAGCTTTTATAGCTTGTCAGGACTTGAGTGAACAGCACAGGAAAGGTATCTATTGTTAATACAAATTATAAGCTACCTCCCATTCTAAAAGCTTTCTAAAATACTAACCCATCAAATACATTGGACATTAGCTAGTAAAGATTGTTAATGATTAGATTATCTATATTCAAGTTCCCTGTTGAGTTTAATTTAGAATTTGATTTCAAAATTGATGACAAACTTTCATTACCACATAAAGGAAACGACAGAAACCCACATAAACTCTATAATACGTATTCAAAGTATTACGAATAAATACTATCAATTATCTGTTACTTAATAAGCTAAGTAATAAATAGACTTTTCGTTCTTGAGTCACTGTTTTATTCTTTTATAATATCTTTATTTAAGCACCATTTATTACAAATACGTTTGTACTTGGGTTTCAGTCATAAAAAGAACACCCCTTTACCAGTGCAACATTCCCACTGTGGGTATCCCCTCCCCCAACTTCTTATTTATCCCACCTGAATGATCAGAACTGCCCACACCTGGAATGGGCGGGTAGAGGAGTCTGCATGGGGGAGAGGGGATAAGAAGTGTTTGAGAGGCACCATCATCAGAGATTCAGCATCAGATTCAGCATTAGCAATTGAGCATCATCAAAGAAGCAGCAGCAGTAGCAGCACCAAAGGGAGTTACTCAGCCTGGAAGCCAGTTATTCAGCCTGGAAAAAGCAGCTGAAAGGGAGACAAAGGCTGAGAGAGCCAGAAGGTGTAGAGAAGTAGCTGCTAGGAAAAGGTTTTACAGTATAGAGGCCATGTGAGGAGGTGTACATGGCCGATAGGACTGTGAAATAAAGCTGGCTGACTCCTGGAACTTCATCTGACTGCTTTGTGAATCCCTCCGCCCTCACCCTGCAACCTTTGGACCCGTCAGACCATAGGGGCTGAGAGAGCCAGGATGAGCCCAAAAAGGCCTCACCATCCCCACACCAATTCTAGTACTCTTTAATTTAATTTATATTAATATAACTGACCTTTGAACCTTGGATTGACTTGAATCCTGGACCCAAGAAGAAGACCTCATCGATGGTGAGTGCTGTGACTTGACCCTTTGGTGGATTATCACCATGACAGCCCCCTCGAGCTGGACTGAATTTGTTCTGCCTTTCACTGGAACATCGGTGAATATGGCTCCTTTTGGTAATGGCTTCATGTTGCTCTGGTCTATCTGCCTGCATTTCTTATTCTGGACTGTACGTGCCGGTCTCCCTAGAGATTCTCCTGCACACATTCCACAAGAAGAGTTGAAGACACTGGGCAGCACCCCAATGCCACCGTCTACCATTTTTCCTCTACAAGAGGCACCTTTTGAGAGGACTTCAAACCCCTAACCTGCAGCAGATTATTGAAGATACCCCAGCAGCCTAACTTAGAAGGCGATGATGGAGAAGATGGAGGACTCAAGACCAGCTGAAGATTAACAAAGAAGCTGCTTTTAGAACTTCCTGCACCTGGGTTACCGCCAAAAAAAAAAAAATCAACTTTTTTCTAGGCTAATCTTTTGACTATTTGCATCGGTCATTGTCTTACTACTTAATTGTATTTTATCTCTATGTATCATATTGTTTTGTTTTATGCCTTGCTGCAAAAAGAAAATTTTGTATCTAATTTTAATATTTTGCACAATTCTGCGGAAATGCATTTTAGAGTTTTGAAAGTTCTCAGCTATCCTGGTGAATGTTTCCCAGTTGCTGTGTTATATTGTATATTTTACATAATAATTTTATACATATATCTCTGTTGTATCCCTGTTACTAATAATGCTTCTGTAATAATACAAAAGAGGTGGAGAATGTGGGTATCCTCTCCCCCAACTTCTTATTTATCCCACCTGAATAATAAGAACTGCCCACACCTGGAATGAATGGGTACAGGGGTCTGCATGGGGTGGGGGGAGAGGGGATAAGGAGAGTTAGGGGCCGGAGAGGTGGCGCTAGAGATAAGGTGTCTGCCTTGCAAGCGCTGGTGTAGGACGGACCGCGGTTTGATCCCCGGTGTCCCATATTGTCCTCCCCCAAGCCAGGAGCAATTTCTGAGCTCATAGCCAGGAGTAACCCCTGAGCATCAAATGGGTGTGGCCCCAAAACAAAAAAAAAAAACAAAAAAGAAGGAGAGTCAGAGAGAGAAGTGTTTGAGAGGCACATCATCAGAGATTCAGCATTAGCAATTGAGCATCACCAAAGGGGGTTACTCAGCTTGGAAAAAGCAGCTGAAAAGGATACAGAAGCTGAGAGAGCCAGAAGGTGTAGAGAAGTAGCTGCTAGGAAAAGGCTTAGTATAGAGGCCCTGTGAGGAGCATGCATGTGGTAGGGACTGTGAAATAAAGCTGGCTGACTCCCGGAACTTCATCTGACTGCTTTGTGAATCTCTCCACCCTCAATCTGCAACCTTCAGACACACCAGACCATAAGGGCTGAGGGAGCCTGGTCGAGCCCAGAAAGGCCTCACCATCCCCCTACCAACAATAGGACTCATTAATTTAATTAAAACAACATCCACCACCAATGCCCCCCATCTTTTTCCTCCCCCATGCCCTGCCTGTCTTCTATCACTCACTACCATTGTCATGTCAGTTCTCAGTGTTATTTCTCTAACTGAACTCACCACTCTTTGTGGTGAGAAAGGAATTCTCATTCACTGCTGGTGGGAATGCTGTCTAGTTCAGCCTTTATGGAAAAGAATATGGAGATTCCTCAAAAAACTGGAAATTGAGCTCCCAAATGATCCAGTTATACTATTCTAAGGGATATACCCTAGGAAACAAAAACACAATACAAATATGCCTGTTGCACACCTATATTCATTGAAATACTGTATACAATAGCCAGAAATTGAAAATGATCCAGATGCCCAACAACAGATGAATGTCTAAAGAAACTGTGGTACATATACACAATAGAATATAATGGAATACTATGCAGCCATCAGGAGAGATGAAGTCATGAAATTTTCCTATATGTGGATGGACATGGAAACTATTATGCTGAGTGAAATAAGTCAGAGGGAGAGAGACAGAATAGTTTCATCTATGGGGCTGGCAAATAAAACAGGGGTTAGGGCAGATGTCTGGCAGGAAGCTGATCTGAGTTCAATTCCTGACACAGTATGGTGCCCCAAGCTTTTTGTGCAGTCAAAGCATTGCCAGGTATGGCTCTGGAGCCTTCCAGCACCATTAGGGTGATATGGGATTCCCCTGCATTGCAGTACCCTGGCAGCACTGCATTCTTAGGTGCTTGTGTTGAACTAATATCTTGGTTGGCTGAGGAAAGACTGGGGTGCTCCGGGGATTTCTGATCACCAATTGGGTACCCTCACCCCAAATATATAGATTGGTTCATTTTCTTAGCTATAACAATGGTATTATGGTTACACATTTGTATTAGGGTGATACAGGCTGAAATGATTGTTGGTAAAATGAACTAGTGATCTTCATTTCAAATGATATAGCAAAAAAAGTATGCTTGTCTGAATACATATGCATATGTTCTTTCAATTCTGCAAATTTGTCATTGAAAAAATTTAAAAGGTAGGAACAAGAAATCTAAGAGACAGGCAGCATTTGGGATGGCAGTAAAGGTACAAGGAGAAAGGGAGAGTAAAGTCATTTAGAATTCTAGGAAGTGAAATATTAAATATGAAAGAATATAGTGGTAGAAGAATAAAGAATGGCAAAAGACACCAGAATGTTCAGATAGGAATTTCTGAGAAAAAAACACTTCTCAAATTAATGTAAGGTATTCATTGAGTCACAAGGGCTCTGGGGAGTCAATCTCAATTCCAAGAAAGAATGCCAGGCCTGGACTCAAGTGTTTTAGATGGACATCTAAGTCATAGCTAAAATAGTTCCATGGCAACAGAACACTTAATAGTCAGGCTAGCCTGTGGCTAATCCAGCAGTCTAGCCTTCCTCACTAGATGGCATAATTGTGGCTCTGGCTAGGCAAAAAAAATCAACAATAAGTTATGACAATGGTAACACAGACTTGTCATGCCACCTAGTTTTCTCTGGTAAAAGACTAAGAATATATTCTCACCCAAAGACATCTGCACAAATCCACTATTTTCATTTAGAAGAGCTCTTAATAAGATGAGCTTATTACTAAATTAATTTTAATGAAGATAAATAACTATTTCCCCTATAAGAACAATACTTCCACCCGGCATAGGGATGGGCTAAGGAAATTCTCCTTCTATTCTTAGATGAATGACATTAAAAATATAGACCAAGAATGGAGACTTGAGTGATAGTATAGTGGGTAGGCTGTTTGCCTGGCACACAGTCAGCCTGGGTTTGATCCCTGGCAACCCATATAGTCTCCTGAGTCGGCCAGGAGCAATCCCTGAGTACCATTGGATGTGGCTCCCAAACAAACAAAAAGTACCAAGATTTTAGGGACAGAGAGAACATATGGGTTATAGTACATGTTTTGTATACTCAAGGTCCTGACTGAGTTCCCAGAATCGTATATGGTCCTCAGCATACTGCTAAGAATAGTACCTGAGCACCTTCAGATGTGACCTCCAAACAAACAAAAATGCATCAAACTATTCTAATCACTGGAATGTTAATAAAAATCTTATTTCTAGATATCACAAGCTAACATTCTGCTTCTGCTCCCAAAGATGAGCAGGAGAGTAACCTGTATTTCTGCAAAGACCCTCACGAGTTCTGAAGCAAGTTCTCACCAGTACACTTTCAGGCCTGGGCTACTGATTAGAGATGATGATGTAGCAGTATTGGTCTAGGAGTCAAGACATTCTGGGGGCAACTGACTATCACTGTTTATTCATACACTGTTTTAGGGGGCCTCCCTATTTTACACACATACATTTAGATTTCAGCAACAATCACCCGAAAGCAGAAGAGCACAACAAACAGGCACTGGATCTCGGGGAAGAGAATCTTTGTCTAATCTAGCAAATTTGCTGTCATCTATGGCATTCTGACCAAGAGCCAATGACTCTCTTTTTCCATTTTAAGTTTGATCTAGTCAAAGTAGTACAGCAGCCGGGCCCCCAAACCTCTCCAGTCTACTCCCTTTTCAGAAAAGAAATTCCTCAGTGAGCTTAGGAATCTACTCTCTTTGAATCAACAAATATAAAGTGCTCTCCAGCTACACTCAATGCTAGACATTCTTATTAATTGCTTGAGAGTTCCCTTCTGTCCCCCAATAAAAGAGAAGGTAGACAACATACTAAGGAGTACCGCTTAAGTATTGTGCAAATCCTGTCTAAAACAAGGTTTATGTGGTAGGATGCTTCTTACCAAGTCTATGAGTTTGGTAACAGGAACTTCTCGGATTGGTCTTTTCATGCGGCACAAAGCTTCTAAGGATGTACCAAAGCAACTGGAGAGGTAATTCCCACTGATGGTCAAGAAGTAATCTTTGCCTCGATCCAGGTGAAGGACAAGAATATCTTCAATTTTATCTTCTCCCGAATTCAAGATTGTCACGGAATCTTTGCTGACATATACATCGAGGGAAATCTCCACTGTCTCATCTGAAATGTCAGAGAGGACACATGGTAAGAGCACCGTCCCCCACCCCCAGAAAATGCAAAAGGGGACAAGAAACACTAGACGGACCCTCTCCAAAAGTCACCATGTGATGGGGGAGAGACCGGACACACCAAAGAGGCATCCCCAATCTGAGCGTGATGGTAGGAGACAGATGGTTAGAAAATAAGAAGTTAAACAAAGGAGGGGGTAGGAGTCCTGAGGAGATATACATCACATGCAAGCAAGGGGGAAGGGGAAACTCACTTGGGTCCAAGTAGCCCTCAAAAGGTTCAGCCCGAAGCCATGGTTTGCAGTACTGTGAGTCATTAAGTTTGGGGATGAAAGAAAAATGGCAGGCAACCTGTCCATTGTTGGTGATCTGAAATGTTTCCTTTTGTAGTTGCCGAAACTTCACGTTCTCAAATATAAACTGGGGAATAACAGACAGACACAAACATGCATCACTAGTAGGGGAGGTAAGTCAGTTGGATTATTCCAGAAAGAGTATGAATAAGGTAATTATTAACCAGGTACATAGCTGTCATATGCGTTCGCCAATTGAGTTAGTGCTACACTACCCTTTTGCATATACACTTATACTCACACCAGCACAGAAGTTAGGCTGCTCTTGCTATTTCTCCAGGCTACTCTATTCTTCGGATCCTAAGAATATAACCCAAACATTGAGTCAAGGTAATACTTATGCCATGACCAAGCTCTGGTTCATGAGATATGAATTAACTCGCATCTGTGAAGTAATAAAATAAGAGCAGCTAACATCTGAGGACTGACTACATGCCAGGCATTTTTGTGCTTTTTGCATCAAACTCATGGACTTCTTACAACTACTCTCTACGCAGAAGAGACTACAGGTTTTGAGAGAGCAAGAAACTCACTCCACTGTCACATATCTAGTAAATGGCAGTGATGATGCTGGAACGGTGGCATGTTGATTTTAGTACACATGATCTTCACCACTTTCCTGTTACTTGCTCTGAGTAATAATAACATGGTTTGCCATATTAACCACAATGGTAAGCAGATGGGGAGGCCATGAACTTTTGCTCACCTCCCTCCTGCTGAGTTCTAAGGAAGGAAGGAAGTCATTTTCCATTCGGTCCA
This sequence comes from Crocidura indochinensis, assembly GCA_004027635.1. NCBI lineage: Eukaryota > Metazoa > Chordata > Mammalia > Eulipotyphla > Soricidae > Crocidura > Crocidura indochinensis. The sequence continues at coordinate 6,684 of PVKC010013624.1, read as the reverse complement.
TAATGCGTACAATATCTTCAAACACTTTCCGATGCCTTCGTTCATCTACAACCTTCACCTAAAAACAAAACAAAACAAAACACAAACTTTCATTTCAGTCTTGCATGCTCCTAGTTCCTCTTCCATTAACATTACTAGCAAATTAAAACTGTTCATTATGGCAATCTATAAAATAAACTATGATGTGAACAATGCCCTCAAACACTTTCTGTTCTCTCATATTATACACAACTTTCATCTAAAATAAAATAGATCCTTATTTTGGTCTGTGTATCATCAACTGAGGTATCTGTAAGAAATCCTAACATTTCTTAAAAGGTTACTAAAACAATTCCAAATAAACACTATAGAATCACACACTATAAAGTAAAGGTAAAGATAATTGGTTAATATTCTAGAAAAGTTAAACCTCTATGTTTAAAGGCTTAATAAGAATAAATATCTGGGGTGAATATTTTCTCAATCCATTGGTAAGTTATGTGATTTTGGAAAAAATAGAACAATTACAGTAAAATGATTTCTTATACTATACAAAAAAGAAATCTATTAGAATTTAAATTTTGTTTTGAGGGGCTAGAGAGATAATACTGTAGGATGCTTGCCTTGCACGTGCTCACCACCCTCCAGCACTGCCAGGAGCAGTTTCTGAGTGAAGAGCCAGGAGTTATGACAGAACATCAGTGGGTGTGACCCCCAAATAAACAAAAACTTTTTTCTTTAATTTTTTTTCTTTATTTAAACACCTTGATTACAAACATGATTGTAGTTGGGTTTCAGTCATGTAAAGAACACCCCACCCCTTTACCAGTGCCAATGTCCCAAATCGTTCTCCTCCCCGCCCCACCCCTTCCTGTACTCTAGACAGGCTTCCTACTTCCCTCATTCATTCCCATTGTTATGATACTTCTCAATGTAGTTATTTCTCTAACTGCACTCATCACTTTTTGTGGTGAGCTTCATGCAGTGACCTGGAACTTCCAGTCCTCCTCTCTTTTGTCTCTGAATATTATTGCAAGAATGTCTTTTACTTTTTTTTTAAATCCATAGGTGAGTGAGTATTCTGCGTCTATCTCTCTCCTTCTGTCTTATTTCACTCAGTATAATAGATTCCGTGTACATTCATGTATAGGAAAATTTCATGACTTCATTTCTCCTGACGTCTGCATATTATTCCATTATTTATATGTACCACAGTTTCTTTAGCCATTCATTTGTTGAGGGACATCTTGAGGGGCATCCAGAGTCTGGCTAGTATAAACAGTGCTGCAATGAATATACGTGTGAGGAAGGGTTTTTTGTATTGTATTTTTATGTTCCTAGGGTATATCCCTAGGAGTGGTATAGCTGGATCGTATGGGAGCTCAATTTCCAGTGTTTGGAGGAATCTCCATATTGCTTTCCATAAAGGTTGGACTAGATGGCACTCCCATCAGCAGTGAAATAAACAAAAACATTTTAAAAATGATTTTCCCCAGCTAAGCATAATCCATTTACTTGATATCATTACAATTAGTGTTATGTAGATTTCAAGTGTCCATTCTGTTATTCTTTGTTCACTCTTAGAAATTAGCAGAGAATGCCAGGGCTGGAGTACAGTGGGAGGGCATCTACCTTGGACGTGACCTACCCAGGTTCAATTTCCACCATCCCACATGGTCCCCCAAGTCTGCCAGGAATAATTTCCGAGCACAGAGCCAGAAATTAACACCTGAGAACTACTGGGTGTGGCCCCCAAACAAAAACAAATTAACACAGAATTCCAATCTTAAAAAACATTTTAAAATAACATCGACAGGCAAAATCATGAATGGCAAAATCTACTTATGAGCCTTCCTGTTTGACCCGTTCTCCTTGAAAATCAAGGAAGAAAAATTAATTAAGTTATAGGAATTTATGTGCCCCAAGCATAAAACAACTCTGGTCACCAACCCAAACATCAAGCTGGGATGAACAAAGGATCATCTGCTTTGCCCCTGACTGATATAAAAACAACACCACCAACGAGAATTTCTTTGTCCATTGTCAGGGATCTATTTTTTACTATTTCTTTTTTCCTTTGGTTTTTAGGCCATACCTGGTAGTGCTCAGGGGTTACTTCGAGCTTTTTGCTCAACAATCGCTCCTGGCAGCCTCCAGGGACCATATGGGATGCTGGGAATCGAACCCAGCTCCGTCCTGGGTCATGCACAAGACAAACCTGCCCTAATGCTGTGCTATCTCTCCAGCCCCTATTTATTACTATTTCTAAAAGTGATAATAAAGTGGTAAAGCTCAGTACAAAAATGATTCAAGATTTCAGCACAAAAAATTATAAAAGACTTTACGTGCAAGGCCAAGTAGCACAATATCAGTGCCAAGCTTATTTAACGATAATGGTATATCAGTGAATAGAACCTAAGTATATTTCAGAAAAAATCACCAGGAAATGTCCTAAAACATAACAACCCACAAGTCATCTGGTCTAATAGAAAAAATTCCCCACTTGACACAGTACCATTTATGTTCCTTATTCAACTTTTTTTTACTATTAAAGCTTTATACAATTTAATGCACATATAAATAAATTAACATGGTTCAACTGTTTTGGGGGTCACTTCTGGATTGAAACTTAGGGATCACTTGTAGCAGGCTCAGAAGACCAACCATATAGGATGCTGAAGATTGAACCCGGGTTGGATGTGTGCAAGGCAAAGCCCTACCTACCTGCTGTACCATCACTCTGACCCCCTATTCCACTTACTGAGATACTAGTCTCTTCATAGAATAGAAAACTTAAGCAAGTTGGAGAGACAGCTAATACAGCAGGTTAGGTGCTTGGCTTGCATGAAGCCAACCTGGGTTCAATTCCCAGCACAATATAGGAATGAACCTCTCAGTAAAGCCAGAGGTAATACCTGAACTCCACTAGGTATGGCCTCCCAAATGAAAAAAAAAATGAATTAAAGATATAAAAAAGAATAGAAAACTTTATAAACTAAATATTAAAAAGAAATGTATATAATAGAGTTTTCTAAAGCTAATGTGGAAACTAATGTCAAAGTGGAACCAAATATCTTAAAGCAGGGGTCTCAAACTCAATTTACCTGGGGGCCACAGGAGGCAAAGTTGGGATGATCCTTGAGTGCAAAGTCAGTAGTAATCCTTGAACATTGGGAGGGGGAGGGTGACCCAAATAACTAAAACAAAACAAAACAAAAAGATTCCTCTAGGGCAGGGCCACAAAATGTTGTACAGCGGACCGCGAGTTTGAGACCCCTGTCTTAAAGTCTGGAGAAGTTTCTACAGAATTTGAACCTTAACACTCAAGAGAACTGAGGACCAAGCAAATTACTGTGCTACCTGGTCCAGATTTAGGTTAAGAGGAGTTCTACTTTATTTTATTTTGAAGTAACATAGTTAATGTAAATAGACTTACTAAGAAATATGATGAGAGAGCTGGGTTTGAGAGAGAACATGTGCTTCTCTGAAGGAGAAAAAGCAAGGTTTTATATTTTTTAAAAATATTTTTTTTGGGGCCAGAGCAATAGTACAGTGGGTAAGGTGCTTGACTCGCATGTAGCCAACCTGAGGTTCCCTGAGCACTGCCGGGTGTGGTCCCCAAACAACATACATACAAATACATGTGTGCAAATATACGTAGAAATTGGGTAGGGACTAGAAAGATAATACAGCAGATAAGGTGCTGGTCTTGCATGCAGTCAACCCAGGTTCAATGCTTAACATTGTACTGGGTCCCCTGAGCAACCCCCTCTCAAGAGTAATTTTTAAAGCACAGCCTGGCTGTGGCCTGCCTCAAACATTTTTTTTTTGTTAAAATTTGCAACTTCTTACTTCATAAGCATTTATCAGGCATCTGATTTTCACTAAATCAGTGAGTTTTGGGGGGATATAACTGACAGTGCTTGAGGTTATTCCTGGCTCTATGCTCAGGAATTGCTATGGGGGTTCTCGGGAGACTATCTGGGATGCTGGGACTCAAATCCACTGTCCTATTGCTTTAGCCCTTAAATCAGTGAAAGTCGTGATGCTACTAAAGCAAGGATTTATTCTTCTGATACCAAGAGATCAACTAAAATGATCAACTATAGGAAAGACATTCAGAGGTCCAGGCAGTGTTCATCAACTGTTGGTCTGTGGAAGTGTGGGCCCGTTGGTGTGGAAAGGCTATTATTACATCTGGCCAGGTTTAAAAACCCAAAGAACAATGGGCTAGAGCACATGCTTTGTGTGTAGGAAGACCTAGGTTCAATCTCTGCCACCACATGGCTTCTCTCTGTCCCCTACTCAGCACCACTGGGGAATGACCTGGAGAACTTCCAGGTGTGGCCCCAAAAATAAAAACGAAATTTAAAAAAATCCTCTCCCTTAGGGGGAAAAAGAAAAAGATGAACTAACTCACTGTCATCACTAATACAGAGATATAGAGTTAACATAAAACACCATGGAGGCAACAGGAAGGATCAACTCAGGCAGGTAGGTCTTAAAAATGCAGATGTGGTAGGTAGGGCATTTGCTTTGCAAGTGACTGACCCAAATTCACCAGCATCTCATATGGTTCCCTGAACGAGGCTGTGTATGACCCCAAGAGCAAACAACAACAACAACAACAACTACTACTACTACTACTACTACTACTACTACTACTGATGATGATGATGATGATGATAATGGTGATGATGACAATAATAATAATAATAATAATAATAATAATAATATATAAGCCTCAGCCTAGCAATCTAGCAATCACAACCTCCAAGAACAAAGACCATGCACATATATTTTTCGAAGTTCTCTAGGAAATTCCTGTATCAACAGAGGGCTAGCACCAATGCTGACAGATACCATTTCTGAAGCAGAGGAGGGCAACTCATCTCAGCTTAATCACAGCAAGCTAACAGCAAGTATCATGAAGTTAACTGACTACTGAGCATTCAGTCCCTTTGTAAACAATCACTGATGCCAATGGTGGTAAAAATATTATGTGGTTTTTAAAGCCTCTAATCATAGCATGCCCAAGAGTTCAAAATATGGGGCTCAATAAAGAAATAAAGCTTTTCTCAGTGGGCCATCCTGATCATAGCTCTTAACAGTACATTAAGGATACTGAAGGGGGTAAACATCATAAAAAGTCACCATCTGATACATCCACTTTAGTAAAGGGATTTTATGAACTAGAAACAGTACCATTTACTGATCTTTATGCAATGCCCTGAATAGCTTTCTAAGACACAACAATGGATTAAAAAAAGGCAATGGATCTGAATGGGAACTGCCAGACAAATAAATGGTGGCTCGAAACTAACAACCATATCTTTCCACTAAATTACAACCAAAAATCAACAATGCATTACAGAAAAAGGCCATATAACTTTGTAGGCCCAAAAGAGATACATCCAACACACAAGCTAAGCAATCCTGCAAAGTGCCTAAACTCGGCAGGGGGTGAGCCAAAACTGTTGAAGTAACAGCCTCACTTACAGTCATTTGGTGGCTAGCAATCCAAGTTCTGGGTACCAAAAAATGAATACACAGATAAAAATAACAAGAACAAATAATAACAAAACAAGAGTCCTGGAGTTTTAGGCTAGTGGCAGTTAGACCAAAAAATGTCCCCTTTTTCCAATCAGCACAGTCATCCAGCTGAGCAACGATGAAGATGGTGACACGGGCGGTGGACAGGAAGACGGGAGGAAAACGGGGAGATATAAAGGGTTTGGGGCTATTTATAATTCTGTTGTTTCCCTACCACGTATAATTTTTCAGGTGGATGGTTTATACGCTGGTGCTTTTCTATTCCATTTTCTTCCTCTGTAAATGTATCTGCTCCATATTTGTGTTTGGTGGTTAGTGGGAGGGGGGTTGTAACATGCTTCTGTGTTTTTAATACAGAAGTCTTTTGGGGTGCCGGTATTGATTGGTTCATCATCATCTGACTTTAAAGGTTCTTTCCTCTTCTCTTCTGTTTGTTGTCACTTTGTTATTGCTGGTTCCATTTCTTCAACTATATTGCTATTAACCTTCCTTGCTCAAGGTTTTTGTAACACTTGGTTTCTTTCCATTTTATTAGAGACTGGGTCTGGTGGTGGGTGGTAAGGCAAGGTTCCTGTACGTCTGGAAAAACCTTTATTAGAGTATGATGAAAAGTCTGCTAGATGTAGTTTTAAATATTAGCATTTTTTCCTAGTACCTTCATTATCTTTTTATTTCTTACAGTTATGTTTCTTACAGTTTTATTTCTTAAGCAATGTACAGGGAGTCTTCAGGCCACTTCCAGTAATATTTTGAAATTCAGGTGAGATGATTAGAGCCAGGGGCTGGCAATATAATGCAAGTGGTTCAAGTGGTTTGGTGGAGGAAACAAGGCCACATCCAGCAGTGCTGGGGGTAGTGTTCCAGGGCTAGGCCTGCAGTATTCAGGGAGTTGCACTGTGCTAAAAGCTGAACTGAGGCTTTTTGATTGCAGGATATGTGCCCCTGATCATTGGCACCTTTATCTTTGCCTTTTGATAATTAAACAGTGGTATGTCTTGGTGTGGACTGTCCTGCATTAGAAAAATTTTGGTGTCATCTCAGCTTCCTGAGACATTTATGGACATTTTTGGACATTCCTGGACATTTATGACTATTTTTTTTCTTTAAGTTTGGAAATTTCTCACTCTTTCTTTGAATATGGTCTCGACCCAC
>PVKC010013623.1:0-22868 GCA_004027635.1 Crocidura indochinensis | reverse complement strand
GAATATTTACAGGAGCCAGGAAGATAACTCAGGGACATATATCTGGCAATGAGCAAGGCCTGACACTTATCTGGGGTGCTGGTGGCCCCCAGTAGAACTGCATCACTAAAACCAAGCGTTTTTAAATTAACCTTTATGTTGATTAAGGGGTGCCCCAAACTTGATGATGCTGGAAGACTATGTGGTACCAGGGATCAAAATCGGTACTCCAGTATGCAAAGCATACTGAGCATCAAGTCCTCTGAGCCATCTCCCCGGCCCCGAGACCTTGGACAGCAAGGCACACATTCCACCCCTGGAGTCACATCCTCACCATATATTTCCAAAGCTTGCCCTGATTTTCAGCGCTAAACCATCAGACCTGGTTGGCTGAGTGACAGGAATTAGCCCCAATCACTTGAAGTGGCCCCTGAGCACTGCCTGGAAGAGGGATGGGCAGGAGGGAGAGTAGTTACAAATGATCCAACAATATTTTCACTTTTCACATAATTTCCCAGTGGTTATTTACAAAAGAATAAGAAAATAACAAGTTCACACTTAACACAGTAAGTAAAAAAAAAAAAAGAAAAAAGAAAAACTCTTGCAAATTAATAGACTCCTGACAAGAAATTCAGATGCAGTGAAAAGAAGCAATAAATAGCACCAAGGATATATACACAACTAGTATTTTAGAAAAGGATCTCTCACCTACAACAAAAGGTAGAAAGTTTGTTGTTGTTTTGTTTTGTTTTTTGTTTTTGGGTCACACCCACCAGCATTCAGGCAGGGGGGACCATATGGGATGCTGGGATTCGAACCACCACAGTCCTTCTACATGCCAGGCAAATGTCTTACCTCCATGCTCTCTCTCCAGCCCCAAAAGGTAAGAAGTTTTAACAAAGAGAACAGGGACACAGAGGAATGGACCCAGGAGACACATTATCTCAAGTAAAAAAGGATTAGCATAAGGAGAGAAAGGAGCAAATTGGGCAGGGCTAGAAACAAACACAATTAGGAATATTTTTTTTGATGGAGGCCCATACCTAGCAAGCGTTGTTCAAGGGTTAACTATCAGCTCTACACTCAGAAACCACTCTTGGTGGTGTTCAGGGATAATATGGGATGCCACAGATCAAACCCAAGTAGGCTGAGTCAACCCAGTTTGAATACCCAAGCCTGCCAGAGTGCTCATTGAGCAAAGAGCCAGAAATAAGCCCTAAGAGCAGTCAGATGTCCCCCTCTAACCCTCTCTATGCCTCATACTTTGTAGTAAAACATATGTGGTAAAAGATGGTTAAATGTAAGGTCAAGATACAGCTTACTGGATTAAGAATATGCTTTGTGTGCAGGAGTTCAGGGATACCAGCCCTGGCACTACACTGTCCTACAAGCACATCCAGGAGCAATTTCTGAGTACAAAGTATGAGTAGCTATACACACAAGGTTTAATTATAGAAAGCATGCCAGGGATGTAATTTAGCAACAGAACAACTTTGTACTTATGAGACCCTAGGTATGATTCCTGGGACTACAAAAACAAAATCTATAGAAAAAAATCATCATAAAGCACTAAAATAAATCACAAGGGGAAATTTAAAAATAATTTCAATAACTGAGAAAAGGTACTTGTTTAAGGGCCAGAGAGATAGAAGAGTAGGTAGAGAATGCCTTGCATGCAACTGACATAGGTTTGATCTCTAGCACCCCATCTGGATCCCTGAGCACTACCAGGAGTGATCCTGACCTGGAACACAAAGCTAGGAGTAATCCCTGAGCAGTGCTGGATATGGGTTTAAAACAACAACAACAACAACAACAATATATGTAACTTGCCTTTCATGCACCTGATCCCTGTCCAATCCCCAGAATCCTCAAGTGACAACTGACTTTAAAAATCGATTTTAGGGCCAGAGAGATAGCATGGAGGTAAGACATTTGCCTTTTATGCAGAAGGTCATTGGTTGGAATCCCAGCATCCCATATGGTCCCCCGAGCCTGCCAGGAGCTATTTCTGAGTGTGGAGCCAGGAGTAACACCTGAGCGCTGCCGGGTGTGACCCCCCCCCCAAAACCGATTTTAAGGGGGTAGATTGGGGTAGAGTCCCTGTCTTGCATGTAGTAGACCCAGGTTCAATTCACAGCACCACATATGATCTCCCAAGCCCCATCAGGAATGACCTCTGAGCAAGACATGAGCAAGCGGTGAGCACTGCCAGATGTGGCCCAAAAATAAAATAAAAACAAAAACTTCAAAATGGAAAGGTTTTCTAAGGTGATACAAAATTCAAAAACTGTGAGGGAAAAAAATACTTTGATAAATCTAATAGTATAAACATTAGATTTTTCTTTTCTTTTCTTTTTTTTTGGTTTTTTGGGCCACACCCGGTGATGCTCAGGGGTTACTCCTGGCTATGCGCTCAGAAGTCGCTCCTGGCTTGGGGGACCATGTGGGACGTCAGGGGATAGAACCGAGGTCCATCTAGGCTAGCGCTGGCAAGGCAGGCATCTTACCTCTAGCGCCACTGCCAGGCCCCTAGGTTTTTCTTCATAACAAAAACACAATGAGAAGACAAATAACTAAGAAGAATAATTGCAATCATCATCCCAGGAAAATGCTAATTTCTTAAAATACATTTATCAGAAGGTAATTCCCTTCCACCCTATTTTTTGGAGGAACAATTTGGGGGCCATTCCTGGGAGCTACTCTGGACAGTTGTTGTTTTGCTTTGCTTTTAATTTTTTTGGATCACACCTATATGTACTTAGAGCTTATTCCTAGCTCTGTACTTAAAAGTCACTCCTGGTGGTGCAGGAACCATATGGAGTCCTGGAAATTGCTGAGTCAGTTGCATGTAAGGATAGTTTCCTACTCATTGTACTATTTCTTCCTCCAGCTCCCGCTCTCATCTGTGCTCTCTCTCCAACCCTGAAGGCAGAGCTCGCTGAGTTCCCTAGTATATAGGTTTGGTAAATACTATATACAAAAAATTACCATTTGAAGTTTTACAAAGCATACTGTGTTTCCCCAAAAATAAGACATTCTCTGAAAATAAGATCGCCTTACAGGTTTCCTTCTGAATGAAATATAAGGCATCCCCTGAAAATAAGGCCCTGCTAGGTTCTGATGGAAAGAATATTAATTTTTTGTAAACTGGTTGCTAGGGCCACCCAGACTGGTGCCTGTAGTTTGTCTGGTTTGTATTGACAATTACTGTACTGCCATACCATATAAAGGTAATGAATCTCCCTTATTTTCATTTAAAAATATGTGTGTACTGTATTCTTCTTCATGGAAAAATAAGACATCACCTGAAAATAAGACCTAGGGCATCTTTGGGAGCAAAAATTAATATAAGATACTGTCTTATTTTGGGGGAAACGGTATTATTAGTCCACTAAAATTCTGAAGTTCTATAACAAAGTATTTCACAATCCTTGCACTAAACCCTTCTTAGGTACCACCTTATCTTGGAAAGCTTATTTTGGGACATCCTCATGAAACTGTTTTTATTATTTCCACGGAAATTCTTAATTTTGTGTTGTCACATTTACTAAAAGAGTAAAATTTAGTGGCTGGAGAGATAGCACAGTGGTGTTTGCCTCGCAAGCAGCCGATCCAGGACCTAAGGTGGTTGGTTCTAATCCCGGCGTCCCATTTGTCTTGCATGCAGCCGATCCAGGACGATTCTGCGTTTAATCCCCAGGATCCCACATGGTTCTCCAAGCCTGCCAGGAGTGATTTCTAAGCCAGGTGGGAATAACCTGAGTACCACTGGGTGTGGCTCAAAAATAACAACAACAAAAAAAAAAGTCTTTTATATTATTATCCAGTATTCAAAGTTATCATATCATATTAAACGCTTTGACTATTTGTTTATTTTTGGACCACATCCAGTGATGATCAGCACTTACTCTGGGACTTTGCACTCAGGGACTACTGGCTATGCTCAGAAAACCAAATGTGGTACAGAGGATTGAACCCATATGCATGCAAGGCAGGCACCTTTCCCACTGTACCATCTCCCTGGCCTAGTAAATATCTTTTAAAGTAAGTAAAAAGTGCTAGAGCAATTATTAAGAAATATTTAGAGAAAAATAAGCTTCCACTGTGCAAAAAAGTACCTCATTCCAAAACTTCTTGCATAATACAAAAGTAAAGGTTATGATACAGCATTTTAAATAACATACTCATTATCTGACTGGCTCCTTACTACAAAATACTTGTAAGTAGATCTTTACTATTCCACTTAACAAGAGAAAACTGAAGTTTTGATGATTTACTTAAGAGTTAAATAAGTGGAATGTAAGAGCAAAGTCCAAATTTACTAACTCTTTCACATTGCATAGAAAAATATCACTAATGACATATACAAATTGAAATTATTATTCATTTGCACAAGGCAACATTTTAATTTCAAACATATAAAAAATACCTGAAGATTATTTTCAAAGCAGGTCAAGGTCTGATTAAATAGAGCGAGGAAGTAAATCGTTCTATTTGATAAGTCATCACTTGTGTTCGTTAAACAATCTGTCAAAAAAAAAAGAATATATAATATGTCTCAAGCAGCAATGCTATGTCATCTCTTAAGTTGTATCTTTGGTTTCAAACTATGATTCCTCATTTCCTCATTCAATCAGTGTAAAGAATTACACATAAGATTGTTTTTAAAACACACAAAGCTTATATCTTTGGTTTCCTATTTTTTTTAAAAAATCATGATCATTTCTTTTTTATTTTCTTTTTTTGGCCACACCCAGTGATGCTCAGGGGTTACTCCTGACTATGCACTCAGAAATCGCTTCTGGCTTGGGGAACCATATGGGACACCAGGGAATCGAACCACAGTTTGCCCTAGGTTAGTGCATGCAAGACAAACACCCTACTGCTTGTGCCACCACTCTTGCCCCATTTCTTTCTTTTCTATTTTTTAATTTAAGAATTTACATCTGGGGCCTGGGAGATAGCATGGAGGTAAGGCATTTGCCTTTCATGCAAAAGGTCATCGGTTCGAATCCCAGTGCCCCATATGGTCCCCTGTGCCTGCCAGGAGCAATTTCTGAGCATGAAGCCAGGAGTAACCCCTGAGCACTGCCGGTGTGACCCAAAAACCAAAAACCAAAAACCAAAAAAAAAAAAAAAAAGAATTTACATCTGAAGTGGCTCTCCCCAACCCCAAAACCATGAGAAACTAAGAATGTCAAATGCTAGACCCTCAGACAAACATGGGATAACACAAAGACAGCCCACTAGGCTGGAGCAATAGCACAGTGGGTAGGATGTTTGCCTTGCATGCGACTGACCAGGAACTGAACAGTGTTTGATCCCTGGCATTCCATAAGGTTACCCCCATCCCCCCACCCAGAGCAATTTCTGAGCACAGGACCAGGAGTAACCCCCTGAGCACCACCAGATGTGGCCCAAAAACCGAAGGGAAAAAAAAAAACAACCCAAAAACCAGACACTACCACAACAGGCCTCTCATCCAGATGTGTGGGCACAAATCTTTCCCAGCAGGCTCTTCTCACAGAGAAGGAGAGGAAAAGGAAAAGACAGTATAGGTTGGATGGTGTCAGAAACTCCCGTATACTCCACAAGAATAAAACTTACAACCCAGTTCATGAAAATCTTATACTATAATCCTCTCTCTTTATAAAACGAATTCACCAAATTAAAATTGACTTTTTTGTTTGGTTTGGTTTGGTTTGGTTTGGTTTGGAGCAGAAGTCACTCCTGGCTCTGAGTTCATGGAAATCCCTGGAAGAACTCAGGAGACCATCTGGGATGCAGGGAATTAAACCCAAATTAGCTGTTGTATAAAACAAGCTCCCTAAGATTATATTATCATTCTAACCACTAACATTGACTTTCCATGATGTCAAGAGCATAATTATAAACATGTTATCAATACCTCTCAAGCTTCGGCATGACTCCCTACATTCATTTTACCTAGATTTCTGTGATGTTTCCTCCTTTACTGTGTCATATTTGGTATATTTTTGTGTCTCTTCTATTTTTTTTAATGGGTCATTCAGTGCTTCCAATAGTTTCCTTTTTTCTTTAAAAAAATTTTTTTTATTTACTCACTGAGATGCACAAAACTATTAATAGCAGTTTCAGGCACTCAATGCTTCTACTCCACACCCCCAACTAGTGTCAACATTCCTCTGGGTTATCTTTGTTCAGTTCTCTTTCCTAATCTACTGAGAATTGGAACTGGAGAAATAAGATAGTAAGAAATTTGCCTAAATATTCAATAAAGCAGCTTCAAGAGAAGCCTGGAAACAAAATTATCTTACATATTTTATAGCCTTACAAACATTATATTCATCTGAAACCCACCACTTTATATCAAAATCATTCCTTTTGGGGAACAGAGTGATAGCCCAGTGGTAGAGCATTTGCCTTGCAAGAGGCCAACCCAGGATGGACCCCCTGGTTCAATCCCAGCATCCCTTGTGGTCTCCTGAGCCTGCCAGAAGCAATTTTGCTTCACTTCTATGCTCAGGGATCACTCCTGAGTTCACTGGAGTTCATAAGAGATGCTGCTGATCAAACTCAGGCCTTGTGCAAGGCCTTGTGCAAGTGCCCTCACTGTGTACTACCTATCCAGTCCTATCATCAGATATTAATCAGTGAAAACCCAGCATAAAACAGCAACATGATTTATTCATTTCAAGGAAAATATCTCCCAGATAAATAGATTATTGTGTCTATGTCTTCTGCAAGATTCACTTGCAGTAGCTTCATAGTGAAACATTACATTTAGAAGTCCAAACTTCTAGAAACTGGAGAGAGTACAGTGGGTAGGACACTTGGCTTGCAACAACTCACCCAAGTTCAATCCCTAGCATCCCATACATCCTCAAGCACTGCTAGAAGTGATTTCTGAGTGAAAAGCCAGGAGCAACCCTTAGTTATTGCCATGTGTTGCCCCAAAACAAAAATAAATCTAAAACAAAACAAAAAAGAAGTTCAGATTTCTTTCTTCTTTTGTAATCTACATTCAACAGACTTCTTTCTTCTGTTATAATATACATTCATTGAGTAGAACTTGCATTGATCATTGAACCTAATTTATTCTAGGATCTCTCCTTATTCTTTCTGTCCGAATAAGCTTTGAACTAAACAATGCCATGCACCAGGCATGTTTCTTTTATACTTTTGGTATGTTTTGTGGGGGCCACAACTGACGGCACTCAGGGGTTACTTCTGGCTCTATGCTCAGAAATCATTCCTGGCAGGCTTGGGGGACCATATGGGATGCCAGGGATTGAACCCAGGTCTGTCAGGGGTTGGCTGCGTGCAAGGCAAATGCTCTCCTACTGTACAATTGCTCCGGCCCTGGACACATTTTTGTTTTTCTTTTTAGCCACACCTGGCAGTGCTCAGGGGTTACTCGTAGTTCTGCATTCAGCAAGCACTCCTGGCAGGCTTGGGGGACCATATGGGATGCTGGGAATCAAACCGAGGTTGGCCACATACAAGGCAAATGCCCTAACCTAACCACTGTGCTATCACTCAGCCCAATATATGCTCCTTAAAAGAAAATGTCCATTTGTCACAGGTCTCTTTTTTTTTTAATTGATTGATTGATTGATTGATTGATTGGTTGGCTGGCTGTTGGACCACACCCAGCAGTGCTCAGGCATTACTCCTGCCTCTGCACTAAGATATCACTCCTGGCAGGCTGAGGGACCATATGGGATGCCACAAATAGAACCAGGTCCCTCCCTGGTTGGCCATATGCAAGGCAAATGCCCCACCACTGTGCAATCTCTCTGGCCCTGAGGGTCTCCATTCTCATGTAAAAAGAAGAGGAATCTTCACAACTCCCACCAACAGAGAAGGCTCTCACAGATGATCTGCTTAATAAATCTTATCATACAAACCATGTCTGCCACACTTTGCTGGATCTTTCCATAACATTCTATAACTTCTCTCCTCCATCCAGAGCCTTATATATCCCAAGATATACTAATTTTCTTTGTTTTGTTTGTGGCTTTTCTCTCTTTTATTACAGTGCCTGGGACTGACTCCAAAGCTCTCATATATATATATAAAACTTGTTTTTGGGCCACATCTGTTTGACGCTCAGGGGTTACTCCTGACTATGCACTCAGAAATCACTCCTGGCTTAGGGGACCATATGGGACACCGGGGGATCGAACCGAGGTCTGTCCTACGGTAGCGCATGCAAGGCAGACACCTTACCTCTAGCGCCACCTTCCCAGCCCCCAAAGCTCATATATTAAAGGCAGGCTCTCTACCACTGAGACAACAAACTGGTCCAAGTATTTCTCTTCTTAATCTGTCTTTGGTTGGCCTGATTTACTGGAGGGCATAAAACAAGGAAGCATTCGGTTGTACTCAGCACCTCACAAGGGCCCCTTTAAAGGCTGACCTGCACCTGGTGTCATGGGCCAGATGGACAAGCCTGTTTCTAGTCAGCCCCTTGCAGAATTCATACCCTCTATAATCCTTGCATTTCTCTCTTCTCTACAATGTTAGACCCATTCTGACTTGTCATTTTAAATCTGAAGGAGCCCCTATAAATTAGGAATTAGGAATCTGAGAAAGTGAGATATATATATGAATATATATATGAAATTTCCTTTCTAATTTCCCCAGTGTTTACTGTGCTTATGCAAAAATAAATAAAATCTTGTCACAACTGTCCCCCCATTTTTGTTTTTTTCTTTTAATTTTATTTATAGGGGCTTCTAGATAGGGGCTCTAGATAGGGGTTCCTGCCTTTTACATAGACCTTAGAACTTGAATTATTTTGCTCTGCCTCATATTTCTATATCTTTCTACAAATAAAGAAAAGAAAGGAAAAAAAAGTGGATGGGACCCAGGGGCCAAATGGTCTCAAGAGCATTAAGTAAGTAAATAAATAAATAAATAAATATCTAGGGGCTGGAGAGATAGCACGGAGGTAAGGCATCTGCCGTTCATGCAGAAGGTCATTGGTTCGAATCCCAACATCCCATATGGTCCCCTGAGCCTGCAGGAGCGTAGAGCCAGGAGTAACCCCTGAGCGCTGTCGGGTATGACCCAAAAACCAAAAAAAAAAAGATCTAAATACCCAAGCCATAGTCAATGACAATAGAATCAAGAGACCAAAACAGTAACAAGCAAAACACAAAATAGACCTGTAACACTAGTAATTTAGGGGACTAAGTGGGGACATATGGGCATGCTGGGAACTATGGTGGAGAGAGGTCAACACTGGTAATGGGAATGGCCCTAAATCACTGTCACTATAGGCCTAAAATACAACTGTAAAGACTTGTAATTCACAATGGTCTCAATAAAATTAAATAAAGATTCTGAATAAGCAAAGCAACCTTGAGAAAAAGAATAAAGGGGTCACAAAAAAAAATCTGGGTCAGATCGATAATAGAGAGGGCAGGGCACTGCTTCCCTTGCCTGCAGCTGACCTAAGATCAACCCTGGCATCATACACAGTCCCCTGAGCCCACAGGAAGAGCCAGGAGTAAACAAATAGCATAGGCAGGTATGCACCCCCCCCCAAAAAAAAAAAGAAGAAAAGGCAAACAAATGCACATATTACATTCTTTTTTTTTTTTTTTTTGTCGAGTTTCCCACATTTGGGTAAATCGCAGGGGTCAGCATATCCAGAGTGCAATGGATAAGCCTCCCCCTGGGGAAACCACCTTCAATCATGGTATCTCCCCTGCCAGGTAAGTATATATTACATTCATTTTAAAGTGTTTAATATTTATTTATATTCTGTCTGGGGCTATTCCCAAGTGTTCAGAGAATACTCTGAACTTGGTGTTCAGGGGATCACGCAGCGCTAGGAATCAACCTAGATCTCCTGCATGAAAAGCATGTGCTTCTGTTTGTTTAGTTATGTCCCTGCCCCATGCCAATTACTATTATTTTTAAATATATGGGGCCATGTGCTGCAGTAATAGTTCAACATGCCCTGTGGGCAAGAAAGAGGCCTGAGTTAAGCTCCTGGCAGTTCACGGTCCCCAAAAAACACCCAATGAGACCCCCAATCACTGAGCAGGGAGCATCTCCTGTGCACCTCTGGGTATGGCTCAAATTTTTTAATAATGAAAAAAAATTTGGGGACATGGAATGTTTATCAGGGAGGGCATATGCCTTACATGCAGCTAAACTGGGTTCAACTTCTAGCATTCCATATGGTCCCTCAAATCTGACAGAATTTCTGAGTGAAGCATACTACACTGACAAGCATAAAGCCTGAGCATTGCTAAGTGAGGCTACAAAAAGAGAGAAAAAGAGATCTAAGTCCCTTTTAATCATACTTTACTATTATTACTAATTAATCCTGAATTATTTTATTCATGAGATAATACACAAAGAAAAAACACAAATACAAATATGTAGGATATTGGGCTAACAAGATTGAATAGATTTATCTATATACTTGAGTATAAGCTAAGTTTTTCCAGCACAAAATTTGTGTGGAAAACCCGAACTCAGCTCATACTCGGGTCCTACATGTAGGTACTCGGGTCATACTCGGGTCATTCGGTGCACACGCAGTGAATAAAATACACGTAGTTTTCTGTCATATTCTGCCATCTACTGGAAGGGGCAGTGCTTCAGCTCAGTTCACAAGTCTAGGCTGAGCTGAAGCAGTAGACGGCTGAACTGAACTGGATGCCACTGAACTATTTAACCCACAACAATATTCTGCACTTTGTATAAGACCAACAGCAGTGATGATATTTGCGAACTCAGTGATGATGACAATGTCTATGCTGATACCCTCACATCAGATACAGCTGAAGCTCTGTTTGGACATACAGAAGAGGAGGAGAAATCCAGTTCTGAAGTATTTTAACCTTTGTGATTTGGCTTGATTACCTGTTAAGCTTTGGTTTTCTGTACTTTATTTAAAGTTTTAAAGTTATTGTTGCTAGTTTACAGTTTTTCTTTAGTAATATTGAAAAACTTTTTTTTTTTTTTTTGGTTTTTGGGTCACACCCGGTGACACTCAGGGGTTACTCCTGGCTATTCACTCAGAAGTCACTCCTGGCAGGCACGGGGGACCATATGGGGAAATGGGGGATCAAACTGCGGTCCTCCTAGGTTAGTGCAGGCAAGGCAGGCACCTTACCTCCAGCGCCACCACCCGGCCCCCATTGAAAAACATTTAACCTACTGATTCCTCAATTATTATAATTTTTGTGTTTAGATATGTATATATATTATTTTTTGGGCCACACCTAGTGATGCTCAGGGGTTACTCCTGTGCTCAGAAATCACTCCTGGCTTGGGGGACCATATGGGACGCTGAAGGAGCAAACCTTGGTCTGTCTTAGGCTAGCACATGCAAGGCAAACACCTTATCACTTATACCACCACTCTGGCCCCTGTATTTTCATTTTTGAAATTCACCAGTAGCTACTGCATTTTCCACTTTGACTTATATTCAAGTCACTAAGTTTTCCCAGTTTTTTAGGGTAAAATTAGGGAGGGTCGGCTTATACTTGAGTATATACGATAAGCTTCTGAAATAAACATTCTGTAGGAAAGTAAAGGAAATATACTTGGAGGAAGAAGTCTTACACCCAGCAGTACTAAGAAGCCATGCCTAGCAGTGCACAGGGGACCATATGAGATGCCTGGATTTGAACCAGGGTGACAGCTGCAGCTACATGTTAAGCAAGTATCTAAACCTTTGTACTCTCTGCCCAAGAGGGAATATAATTTTATCCATAGATAGATGTATGGGTATACATCTGTGTTATAACAAGCCATAATAGGGAATAAGGATATAATACAGGAATAAATGGGTGTGTGTCTCTCTACTATCTACAAATGAATATAGGAGAGAAATAGTTACTTCTCTACACAAAAGAGTAACTAAAATAGTTTGGTTTTATAGTGTCATGGATGGACTCACCAGGGCCTTATACCTACAAGGCAAGTGCACTGCTGAGTTAGTAGCATCCTCAGCAATAACAGAAATATTTCATTGCTTTACTTTTTTTTAATTGTTGCTGTTGTTTTGCAGGATTGGGGGTTGGGAGCAGACCCAGCAGTACTCAGGGTTTACTCTGGCTCTGCATTCAGGGATCACTCCTAGCTTAGTTTGGGGGACTATATGGGGTGCCAGGGATTGAACAAGGGTAAACCACATGCAACGCAACTGCTGTACTATGCTTCAGTCTCTCTAAAATGTTTATTTATAAAAAAAACTAATTTTTGAGGTCGGAGAGATAGCACAGAGGTAGGGTGTTTGCCTTGCATGCAGCCGATCCAGGACGGACGGTGGTTCCAATCCCGCCATCCCATATGGTCCCCCAGACCTGCCAGGAGCGATTTCTGAGCATAGAGCCAGAAGTAACCCAAGTGCTGCCGTGTGTGACCGAAAAAACAAAAAAACAAAAAAGAAAAACTAATTTCTAATTTTCTATTGGACCAGGAGATAGCTCAAAGGGTGAAAGCACATGCCTTGCACGCCAGATTCATAATTCAATCCCTGGCACTGAAAGAGTTCTCTGAGCATTACTGGGTGTAGTAGTCTAATACTCCAAAACAGAAGCAACTTAATTGATAAAATCATTATGAAAAATAAAAATTTATATAGAGAGCTACTTTGAACACAAAAGAACTTAATCTTTTTTTTACTGGCAGACATTCCTTTTCAATTCTAATAATTTAAAAATTGAATAAAAATCTAATGAAAACTGGTCATCTTCTTAAGTACTGCATTAATGCAATACCATCAAAAAATTAATAATCACTAGACAGCAGTATTATAAAGCACAAAGACGTTCTTTGTACTAATAGGGTTTATTAAAAAGCTTTAACTCTACTTCAAAACAAAAGAACTCCAGTAAAATTCCCCTTTCATCCTTTTACAATAAAATGGAGAGCATAAGGTTATGCACACTAAAAAACTATATTTTAGAAATTAGTAAGTTAAGGAATATTAGTAATAATAAAGCTTCCTATAAGGACAAAGTGAAGTGGTCATTATGAATTTTCCTCATTTCAGATAATCAATGCAGCCTCATCAAGGACAGATTAGCATAGCTTTTTTCTCTGGCATCAGTTGAAGAGGCCTTCTTAAAGGTGTTAAGCATTCAAGTTGAAACCTTACATAAAAATCTACAAATTTAAAAAAAATCTACCAAATTATCACAGAAAGAATTATGCATCTTTAAATAAAGCATGTATCATCCATTAGGAGTTTGTATAGCTCTGCTTTTCAGACTAGTTTTATGGAAAAACACTAATAGTCTACTGAAAAACAGTCAAAAATATGTAATAAATGGTTGGAATTTTATACCTGAGCAACACAATTAAATTTAATAGGAACATTAAGACATTTAAAATTCTAAGATAGAAATAAGGGCCAGAGAAATAGCACAGTGGTAGGACGTGCCTTGCACGCAGCCAGCTCAGGATGGACCAGGATGGACAGTGGTTTGAATCCCAGCATATGGTCCCCCGAGCCTGCAAGGGGTGATATGTGAGCAAAGAGCCAGAAATAACCACTGAGCACCTCCAGGTTGACTCCAAAACAAAACAAAAAACAAACAAACAAAAAAGCAAGTCTAATTCTTAGTATATTTCCATACATGTAGAATACAAAAAAGAGAGGCTCTGGGGCCGGAGAGGTGACGCTAGAGGTAAGGTGTCTGCCTTGGAAGCGCTAGCCAAGGAAGGACCGTGGTTCTATCCCCCGGCATCCCATATGGTCCCCCCAAGCCAGGGGCGATTTCTGAGTGCTTAACCAGGAGTAACCCCTGAGCATCAAATGGGTGTGGCCCAAAAAGAGAGAGAGAGAGAGAGAGAGAGAGAGAGAGAGAGAGAGAGAGAGAGGCTCTCATTAATTAACCTCTGGCTAAGTTGTTTTTTTCAGTGCTGGAGATCAAACCCAGGGCCTCACACATATTGAGGCACAAAATCCACTGTTTTTATTCCTGAGCCACATCCCTGGCTCTTATCATTAAGTTTACTTACAATTTTTTAAAGAATCATGACATAGCAAGCAAATGGTGGTGAGTATGACTTTCTAAAATATGAAATAAGGGTTATTTTGTGCTAAAGGTACTTGAAAAAGAGCAAATATAGAGGTTTTCTCTGAACTTTCTATCTGCCTAAAGAAACAGTAAGTCATAAATCCCTTCCCCAAGCATTTCATTAGCCAGAAAAAAACAAAATGATATGAGACTAACAAGAGACACTACATCCAAACTGACTCTGCCATGATAACATCTCCCAAAAAATATTTTAAAAAAATTAGAGGAGTTGTTTTCTTGTCAAATATAAAAAGGAAAGATTAATCTTTCCTAAAAATTATATCATATCCCTTAACTGGCCTACATTTCTCTTCCCTTATTAAGATGGCAGTAAGTTATCAAACCGAACTTGCTTTTTTTTAACATTTTTGGGAGGAGGTTTACTTTTTTTCCAGTGATTCCCAGATGCTATGAAATTAAAAATAAATACATTTGGATGCCTTTTATCATATTAATCTACCAGTTTATTTTCTTTTTTGTTTTGTTTTGTTTTTTGTTTTTTGGGCCACACCTGTTGACACTCAGGGGTTACTCCTGGCTATGCGGTCAGAAATCACTCCTGGCTTCGGGGACCATATTGGACACCTGGGGATCGAACTGTGGTCTGTCCTGCGCTTACAAGGCAGACATCTCATCCCTAGTGCCATCACTCCAGCCCCTTCTACCAGTTTATTTTCTGTCAACTAGTGAACCTAGAAGAATAAAAATCCTTTCTTCTCAAGATGTTAATTTTCCTTTGATAAATCAGAATGCATCACTATAAAACTGATGTTTTATATTTTTATGTTCACAAATTATTATCCAGATGACTAGAGAAATGGGTTGCTCATAAAGAAAGAGGTTTAAGTATACAAAAACAAATGTGCCAACTATTCTGAGACATAGCCTAATAAAACACAGTATTTCATACCGTATACTAGAAACAAGAACCAAAACAGGATACCACCAGTATCATGGCCAAGTCAGCCCAAAGTTTGTTAATTCCTTGGCCTATAAATCAGCTCTAGTTCCTCACAAATATAATCTGGAGAAACAAAGAATAGATTGGATAATCTATTCTTGGTTAAGAATATATTTGTGGGACTGGAGCAATAGTGCAGCAGTAGGGCATTTGCCTTGCACCTGGCTGACCCAGAACGAACCCCGTACTCCAATACTCCCATATGGTCCCACCAGCCAGTAGCCATTTCTGAGCACATAGCCAGAAGTAGCCCCTGAGCATTACAGGGTGTGGCCCAAAAACAAAATACAAAACAAAACAAGAATACATTTGTAGAGGGTTGGAGAGATAGTACAGCGGTAGGGCATTTGCCTTGCATGCAGCCAACCAAGGACAGATGGTGATTCGATTCCCGGCATCCCACATGGTCCCCTGATCCTGGGAGGGGTAGGGCATTTGCCTTGCATGCAGTCAACCAAGGACAGATAGTGGTTCGATTCCTGACATCCAACATGGTTCCCTGAGCCTGGCAGGGGTAGGGCATTTGCCTTGCATGCAGCCAACCAAAGACAGATGGTGGTTCGATTCCCAGCATCCCATATAGTTCCCTGAGCCTTGCAGGGGCGATTTCTGAGCACAGAGCCAGATGTGATCCCCCCAAAAAATGTTTTTAAAAAATTAGAGGAGTTTGGGTGGGAGCAATAGCACAGGGTAGGATGTTTGCCTTGTATGCAGCCAACACAGGACGGTTCGATTCCCAGCATCTCAAATGGTCCCTGAGCTTGCCAGGCGCGATTTCTGAGCGCAGTCAGGAGTAAACCCTGAGTGCCGACAGGTGTGATCTAAAACCAAAAAAGAAAAATAGGGGAGTTGTTTTCTGGTCAAATATAAAAAGAGCAAAGCAAAAATCAAAAGAAAATTAAGCATTTCACTCCAACATGAATAATCAAGGAACTATAATAGCACCAAAGGATCATAATAATTTTCCAATAAACTAAAGACAGGGAGATTGATTTGGAGAAAAGAAATTCAAAACAACTGTTTTAAGAAAAATCAATGAACAAGAAGTAAATAAAGACAATTCTATAAAATCAGGAAAGCAATACACAAAGAAAAATGAGAAAATGACAAAGTGAAATAATAAAATAATAGACCCAAACAAATTCTAAAGCTAAAAATTCAAAGCATGACCTAAAAAGTACAGCACAGAATATCTATCTCAAACTAGAAAGAACCTGTTTGTTTGTTTGTTTGTTTGTTTGTTTGTTTGTTTTGGGAACACACCTGGTGACGGTCAGGTGTTACTCCTGGCTCTTAGCTCAGAAATCGCTCCTCACTTGGAGGGACTATATGGGATGGCAAGGGATCGAACCTCGGTCCATCCTAGGTCAGCCACATGCAAGGCAAACACCCTACTGCTACGTCACTGCTCGGGCCCCGGAAGGAATCTTTTCTAAGGATTTACTTTTTGGTTTAGTTCATTTGAAGAACACTATCTGAGAAGACTCCTTGAATGTCTTTTCCTTTGCAGTACAGTATGAAATATTAAATACCTCCTCTCTAAATTCTGTCTCCATTAATTTGAATTATCTGATCGTATGAAGAGATTTGATAGTAACCTTCTATTAAAAAATAACTTATTTGGTGGGGAATTGAATATTACATGTGTATGATAAATTTTTAAATACTAGATTTTATGACTAGTTCTTAATAATAATGAGGTGGTCTAAGCAATATGAAGAAATTTGGCATAAATAATAACCTACTTCAGCAATTAAAGTCCTATTTCCATTTCTGTTTCTTCTTAGATAATTCAATAAACAACAATTCTGTTCAATTATTTTGCATTGTTTTGCTCTTAGGCCACAACCAGCAGTGCTCAGGGGCAACTTCCAGCTCAGAACTTGAGCTGATTTCTGGCAGTGTTTGCAGGGGACCATGTGGACTTGAAGCTCAAACTAAGCAACATGCATACAAGTTATACTCCCCAGCCCATATGCAAAATTTATATATTTCTGTGCCCTTATCAATGATATTCCTATGATATCCTTTATCTCTTTAATAAAATCATGATCAGTCATAAAGGTGTGGGATCAAAAGGTAGCTCCATCATGAAATTATTTAATATTCTCCCCAATTTATTTTATTTTTCACTTCTCTATTTTTTGTTGTTGCTGTTGTTGTTGTTGTTGGTTTTTGGGCCACACCCAGCAGTACTCAGGGGTTACTCCTGGCTGTCTGCTCAGAAATAGCTCCTGGCAGACACGGGAGACCATATGGGACACCGAGATTCGAACCAACCACCTTTGGTCCTGGATTGGCTGCTTGCAAGGCAAACGCCGCTGTACTATCTCTCCCGGCCCTCACTTCACTTCTCTATTATTAAAATATTTGTCTACCTAAGATTATAATTTTTTTTTTTGATTTTTGAGCCATACCCAGTGATGCTCAGGGGTTACTCCTGACTATGCGCTCAGAAATAGCTCCTGGCTTGGGAGACCATATGGGACGCTGGGAATCGAACCAAAGTTCATCCTGGGTCAGCAGCATGTGTGCAAGGGAAGTGCCCTACCGCTGCACTATGACTCAGGCCCCTAAGATTATACTTTTATTTTTTGCTAAGGCCGTATTATAAACAAAAAGGTTCTCCATCATCAAATTATAAGGCATGGAAACAAGGACTGTATAGTGAACAGCTGATATTGAAAACACATTCTTTTTGTTTTTAATATTTACTTCTAAGGATTTTGTCTATTTGGCTAGTTGATTGGCTATTTTTAACAATGTACTGTACCAAGTGGTACTCAGAGGATATGGTTAGGTCTTCAGGAGTTATTTTTAGTGGTGCTCAGGATATCAGGATATCAGGATCAAACCCAAGACCAACCAATTGTAGATGATGCATTCCAGTCATTAGCCCAGCTCTGAAAATACTTTAAAATTAAAATAGTGAGGGCCAGAAAATTTGCTTAATGGGCTGAAGCAGATGTTCTGTATATAATATAAAAGATCCATGTTCAATCCTTGGCACCACATATATCCGCCAAGCACCGAGCTGAGAGGAGGCCCTAAGTACCAATGAATGTGGCTCAATATATTTTAATTTAAAAATAATAAGTAGGCCCAGAGAGACAGTACAGTGGGTAAGGCATTTACCTGGCATAAACCTGGGTTCAATCCCTAGCATCCCATATGGTCCCCCAAGTCTGTCAGGAGTGATTCCTGAGTTCAAATCCAAGAGTAGCCCCTGAGCACCACCGGGTGAGGCCAAAAAGATGAATAACAAAAATAAAATAGTGGTTTTATTGTTATAAATATTGTTCAAACAAATTATATTTTAATGCAAAATAAAAACAAATCTGTGAAACTGATAGAACAAATGTTATTACTCCTACTAATTTCATTTGATAATTATAATAAACATGATTATTATTAAACAGCTAACAGTTTTTGGACATTAATGATGTGCTTGCTACATGCTAAGCTGAATGCTCTATACAACTGAATTTATTTAATTCTTTTTTTTTTTTTTAGTATACCTACTGTGTTCCTCAGGCTTACTCCTGGCTTTGTGCTCAAAGGTCACTTCTGACTGGCTAAATGGACCAAAGTAGTGCTGAGCAGCCGAACTAGGATCAACCACAGGCACATGCAAGGTCAAGTGTCTGTCTTGTACTTATTTCTTCAGCTCTCATTTAATCCTTAAAACAATCATGTATGGTACCATCAATATTTTTTTATGGTTTTTGGGTCACACCCGGCAGTGCTCAGGGGTTACTCCTGGCTCCATGCTCAGAAACTGCTCCTAGCAGGCACGGGGGACCATATGGGGCACCAGGATTCGAACCGATGACCTTTTGCATGAAAGGCAAACGCCTTACTTCCATGCTATCTCCCGGGCCGGTACCATCAATTTTTATAGATAAGGAAAGTGAAGTTATGCAAACAAAATTTTGTCCTCAAAGTCTGAGAGCTAGTAAGCAGCAGAGCTTAGAACTAAATCCAGACCCATCAGACCACAAAGCTCCTGTTGCTGACACCTAAACATTTCTACCTTTTAGTATCTGCCCACAAAATTCTCACCAATTAACTATCATATGGAAATTAGTGGTAAAAAACACCACCTAGGGGCTGGAGCGATAGCACAGTAGGTAGGGCATTTGCCATGCACATGGCTGACCCAGATTCAATCCCCAGTATCCCATATAGTCCCCAAGCATACCTGGAGTGATTTCTGATCACACAGCTCAAAGTAACCCTTGAGCACCATCGAGTGTGACCCCAAAAGCAAGCAAGCAAACAAACAAATAAATCATCAAGTTGCAAAGATTCTACAATTAAGGAAAATAAATTCTGACATCTGAACGACTAGATCATAACTGAGTCATGAAAATTAAAGTATTACTTACTTGCACAATTTGCCTTCTCCCATGTGGAATTGAAAAACTCAGACAAAATCAAAACTATCTGCATTCTATCTGACATTAAGAGACTTCTGTCACAATTATGACTCACTGAAGTATTCTGTAATAACAAAATAAAACAATTTTTTAGTATTTTGAGACCACTCAAAAATATTTAAGCTAAAACCTCATTAATAATTCAATTTTAGTATATTTAATATTTCTCTAGATATAATCAGATAATGATGTCATGTGTAATTGAACACTAGCAGTTTACATGTACTGGTACCAGGTTCACTTGCAAAGAAAGAAAATATTACTTTTTTAAATGAAATCTTTCCTTGTTTTTTGTCTGTAGAACTCCTTAGACCCACAACCTATTATGCATGTCAAATTGCTCTCCATAAGAAAAAAACCAGAAAGCTATACACCAAAATATTTCCTTCCTTCCTTCTTTCTTTCCTCCCTCCCTCCCTCCCTCCCTCTTTCCCTCCCTCCCTCCCTCCCTCCCTTCCTTCCACCACCACTATCACCACACTCTGGCCAACATAGTGCTCATTTGTTAATAATGGAAATACAAACTTTTTATACTTGTCTTTCTTATACTGTCTGAATTTATCTACAATCAACATATGTTGTTTATAACTATTTTAATCTGGAAGATAAATTATAAAACATTTCATTTTCCAAGTCATTTTAATATCTTATAATCTATAATCTACAAGAAAAGGTACATATTTAGTTTGTATCCAGATATAAGAATACAGTTTACACAAATCACTTTTATTTTTGGTAGATAATTAAATTTTATTATTTATATTAATAATAGTATCTTTATTTAAGCACCATGGTTAAAAACGTGTTTGAAGTTGTGTTTCAGTCATAAAAAGTGCACCCCCTTCACCATCATTAATCATGGAAAGTCACACTAAGCAAACAATAAATTCACAATAAATCCAAGTTCCTGGTTATTTGATCCTTATATATTTCCTTTTCTTTGTACCAGAAGCAAGCAACTAGGTCCTACTGTTTATAATCTTACAGTTATTTAACTCCTACTATTTACCAGGCAATATAGGAATCCTGGATGCAGCTAGAGAAACAGAAGATAAAGCAACTGAACCTTCTGCTTATAGCCAAACGCAGATTGATCCCAAGCATGAGCACCAGCAGGGATCATTCCTGAGCCAAGAACAGTCCCCAAGCACTAGATGTACCCCAACAATTCTCCCCAATCTCCATCCTGTCAAATAATGTAAGGATCCTGGAGGGCCTAAGAGATGGCTTAAAGGCCTGAAATACACACTTTGTGGATTTCATCTGCAGCACCACACTGCTAAATACCAAGTGACCCTAGAATAGCAAGTCAGGAGTAGCCCTCTCCAACTCAGTGTGGTCCCAAATGACAAATAACAACAAAAATTCTGGGGTTTGAGAGCCAGAGAGGTGACTCCAAGAACTAAGCAATATGCTTTGCAGGTAGGTGGCCTGGGTTCAATCTCCCTTGGTCCCCAAGCAACGCCTGGTGTAGACCCAGAGCATCACACCACATAGGGATTTTTAAGGATTGAAGACATTCTATAAAATGCCACCAAAACTGGAGCTCTTAGAAGCCCTTACATGGAGAAAAGGAAATTAGTATGATAAATAATGAGAGAAACTCTCTGGAAGAACTGTTGGTGTGTGAGGACAAGACAGATGGAAGGATAGAATCTTTGCTTTAAGATATTCTGAAGTTTATTATGGCTAAGTTTTATTTCATTAAAAGTTCAAGAACTGTCAAATAGGGGCCGGAGAGATAGCACAGTGGTGTTTGCCTTGCAAGCTGCCAATCCAGGTCCTAAGGTGGTTGGTTCTCCCGGTGTCCCATATGGTCCCCTGTGCCTGCCAGGAGCTCTTTCTGAGCAGATAGCCAGGAGTAACCCCTGAGGGCCGCCAGTGTGGCACAAAAACAAACAAACAAACAAAAAACTGTCATGAAAATACAAAGAAAGTAAAATATAATCCCAAAATAATAACCCAAAAGGTGATGGAGTAAACATTAAGCAGCAGATTGTTCTAAATGCCGCACCGGAGGGCTGGGAAGTAGCTCAGCAGGTACTTACCTTGCATGTGAGACCTGAGTTTGATACCAACCATCACCACCACCACCGCCGCCCCATACACGCACACAGCAAATAAATCAAGTTCAAAACTAACTTCTGATGGTCAAAAAGGCTCCTTCCTCCTTCCACTTTTACTAATAGGAACTTAATTAAGCTGCTCATCAGTAGAACCCAAGAAATCATTTTCTTTCCTTCACCTCACCCTACATTCAACAAACTACCAGCCTACCTCCTAAATACCTCAGAAATCAATCCATTTCTCCCAATAAAATGACTCAAAGTGCCAAATCACCACGATCTCTCCTACCACTGCAAGAGTCCCCTTAAATCATCTTCTCAAACCTGTTTTCCTCCCCTCCCATTTCCTTGTCCCTTTCATTGGCACTGCCTCCAGATGACATTTAAAGACATAATAATCATGTGATTCTAAAGACTTAACTACTACCTTAGTGTAGTATGGGAACAGGAGACAGTACAGAAAATATATATAGTATATATTAGTACATACTAACACAGTATGCCTATCTTGCCTGGTATGCACTCAACCTAGATTTGATTCCTGACACCACATGGTCCCCACAAATGTTAAGGAAGAAATCTTGGAGATCCCAAACAACACCAAATATACCCAGTACTGTAAGGTCTGAGGAGCAAACATCCCATCTTCAGGCCATTGCGCTGAATTAAAGGCCCAGTTGACTAAAAATTGCTAGTCAGGCCCCCAAACCTCCTTAGCTCACTTGAGAACTCCTCCCTAAATGAAATCAGTAAATAAATAAAAGTCTATGTGAAAACAGGTTACTCCTGGAAGCGCTCAGAGCACCATAAGGGATGCTGGAACCCAGGTCGAACCCAGGTCAGCTGCCTTAGTCTTCTTATAAAACACAAAGCTCTTACAGAGCACAAAAATTCCAGAATATGACTATTCTTGTGATGAATTTACTTTCAAACGACCAAGAAATACAGATTATTTAACAAAATATAACAAAATGAGTAAAGTCACAAGCTGGGGCTTTTTATTGATGTCGCTCATATTCAAATCCAGGCCCTCAGACATGCAAGGCAAATGTTCTGAGATACATCTAGCC
The DNA here is from genome assembly GCA_004027635.1 of Crocidura indochinensis. Lineage (NCBI taxonomy): Eukaryota > Metazoa > Chordata > Mammalia > Eulipotyphla > Soricidae > Crocidura > Crocidura indochinensis. The sequence goes on along the minus strand of PVKC010013623.1, from coordinate 314 downwards.
TCACCAACTTGATTGATTTATGTCTTGGTTTGGGGACAACCTGCAATAGTGTTTGATCATTTTCTGTGGTGCTTGTGGGGTCCATATAGTGTCAGTGATTGAACATGGGCTTCCCATATGCAAAGCATGTTCTGGCTTATTGAGTCATTTCTCTAGACCCCTAAAGAAAATCAGGTTCGGAACCGGAGAGATAGCATGGAGGTAAAGCATTTGCCTTTCATGCAGAAGGTCATTGGTTCAAATCCTGGCATCCCATATGGTCCCTGGAGCCTGCCAGGAGCCATTTCTGAGCATTACTCCTGCCAGGAGTAACC